>CM024240.1:20795786-20838315 GCA_013421045.1 Propylea japonica | reverse complement strand
ATATATATATATATATATATATATATATATATATATATATATATATATATGTCTAACGACAACTTCCGGGACATTTTTAAGGTATATATATCTACGTATACATAGGCTATATATCAACTCAGGAATTCAAATCTTTTTGAATTTTCAGAAAATTCCCACAGGAAAAAAAGTTTTGTTCTAGTGGCATTTTCCGGACCATTTGATAATAAAAATTGTTAAAACGTATACATTGATTTTTTCTTTGTATACGTTGGTTTCGGAACAATAAAAAAACAGAAAAATAGTGTTTTTTCAACGAAAACCCATTTTCTAAGCAAGATAATTTGATATTTTTACTTCAAGCGAAAGATGTATCGACGACTTCCGGGACATTAGGAGAATTATAAACAATAAAACATGAAACATAATGAATTTACCATATACATGAGATTATTACATTTCGAGAATCATAAAAATCATACAAACTATTGAAAAATGTATTTCAAGGTCATTGTAAAGTGACTATATCTTCTCAGTTCCTGATATATCGACAACTTCCGGCACACAGTGAGGATTCACTTCAAATATAACAAAATAACTATATACGTCAATCACAAATTCACTCAGGAAAGTACAACACATACAACATTCCCGATAATCCATTTTAATTGAAGAAAAACAGGAAAATTTAATAAGTCAGATATATATCGACGTTTTCCGGGTCATTTGATGGTTCAGTGGTAATAAAAAACATAAATTAGTCGAATAAATTCCTTAATATTCTGAAAACCATAAAAATAATATAATTTTTTTAATCCTTCAAGGATTAAGGATAAATTTTATAAGAATAACGGACCTTTATCATAGCTTTTAGAGATATATCGGTTATTTCCGGACCAATTGAATCTCCATATAAGAGTAACAAATTCGCGAATAAATTAGGTCAGAACACAACTAAAAATTGAGAATCTTGTAGCTTCCATGAAAACTGGTGGGCCATCCCTAGCTTTCCACCCCAAATTTAAAGCTTTGGGTTGCCCGCAACCCCTAATAGCTCCCATTTCTGAATAGAAAGAAGTGGTCGAGCAGCCCTTGTTGGACAGGCCAATTTGATGCATGAGTTTTTTTCTCATTAATTTATTTACAGAGTGACTCACTATTCCTCAATAACTTTTACACGCCAAAGAATCTTTAAGATGGAAAATCACTCGAACAAGTCAAATTTTATTTACAATAGGGCATGTTAGTATGTTGAACTGAGTCTTATATCACTAACCCTCTACTCGCTACCGTAGCAGAAATTATTTCAATCTAAACGAAAGCGCATGATTTAGTTTGTGAAAAAATACACTTATGCAGGAAGCTGGATTGCCTTTCCAACAAGGTGCTGCTCGACCCCCTCTCCCTATCCAAAAATGGGAGCTGTTAGGTTTCGGCTAGCCCTTATTTGTCCCATTTTCAACAGAACTTAGACCTGTCCGAGAGTTTTCTCGTTATTGCACCTCAAAGCTCAGAATTTGGGGTGAAAAGTTGTTTTTGATGGAATACTGAGTCACTCTGTATTGTAATAAAGCGATGAAAAAAAATACACTCACGCAGAAAACTGAATTGCCTTTCCAACAAGGTGCTGCGCGGCCCCTTTTCACTTTTCAAAAATGAGAGCTGTTGAGGGTTGCGGCTAGAGGGGTAGGGATATCAAACTCATTTGAACACCCTTACTTGTCCCCATGCCAACAAAATTAGCCCTTATTTGTCCCCTTTTCAACGAACTTAGACCTGTCCGAGAGTTTTTCGTTATTTCATCCCCAAGCTCAAAATTCAGGGTGGAAGGTTGTTATTGATGAAATACTAAGTCACTGTGCTTAATAATAAAGTGATAAAAAATACACTCATGCAGGGAACTGAAGGGCCTTTGCAACTAGGTGCTGCTCGGCCCCTTCTTCCTATCCAAAAAAGAGAGCTGTTAGGGGTTGCGTCTAGAGGGGTAGTGATATCAATATGAGGAATAAACCACTTTTCAGATAAGAAACTTGAGTGATCTTAATGACTCAACATGTTTCGAGCTATAAGGAGCTCATATTTAGGAATATTAACACAAAAGTGAAGCTAAAAACAAGAAACTCATGGAGAGACGACAGCAAAGCCAAATATAAAACATCAAAAATTAAATTGAATAAATAATCTCACTTTAAGAACGAAGACAAAGAAGGAAAAGTTAGAACACTTAAAATAGATATAAAATCAGTTTATTCCAAGTCAGCGTTTCTGAAAAAATAATAAATACAAAAAACAGTGACATAACAAATCGAAAAATTCAAAAAAATGACAAAAAAAGAATGTCACCAGAATTAACCTACAATCTTCAAAAAATAATCCACTGGATGCTTGATTGAGTCATGCAAATGGTCTGAAAATGAGTCCTATCATATCACTAAAAAATCAATTGACAAATTCGTTTTTTCTCCAAAGGCCTCAATTTGTCAGTTATTTTTTAGTAATATGGTAGGACTCAAATGGACCTCATCATTGTGTCATTTTAGTTTTACAAGTATTAACATAGTGGTAGGACTCATTTTCAGATCACTTGCATGACTTTAGCAAGCATCCAGTGGATTATTTTTTGAAGATTACCTGTAAGTTTATTATGGTGACATTCTGCCTTTTTTCAATTTTTCGATTTGTTCTGTCACTGTGTTTTGTATTGTTTATTTTTTTCAGAAACACTGACTGAGAATCGACTGATTGTATATATATTTTAATTGTTATAACTTTTCCTTCTTTGTCTTTGTTCTTAAAGTTGGATTATTCATTCAATTGAATTTTTGATGTTATATTTGGCTTTGCTGTCGTCTCTCCATGAGTTTTCTGTTTTTAGCTTCAGTTTTGTGGTTTTAATCCTGAAGATGAGCTTCTTATAGCTCGAAACATATTGAGTCATTGAAATCACTTAAGTTTTTTATCTGGAAAAGTGTTTTATTCCCCATAATGAACTGCCCAGATATAAAGACATTCAATCACTAGATAGTGATATCAAACTCACTTGAACACCCTTATTTGTCCCGCTATCGACAAAATTTGACCTGCTCAAGCGTTTTTTCGTTATTTTACCCCAAAGCTCAAAATTCGGGGTGAAAAGTTGTGATTGATGGAATACTAAGTCACTCTATAATAATAAAGCGATGAAAAAAAATACACTCTTGGAGGAAATTGAATTGCCTTTCCAACAAGGTGCTGCTCGAGTACTTTTCCTTGTTCAAAAATGACAGCTGTAAGAGGTTGTGGCTAGAAGGGTTGTGAAATCAAACTCATTTGAACACCCCAATTGTCTCCCTATCAACGGAATTTGACCTGCCCGTGCGTTTTTTTTTGTTATTCCGTCCTGAAGCTCGAAATTCGGAGTGGAAAATTTTAGAAGCCTCAATCTATATACCATTATCTGAAATACAGTGCTACAAAAAACATTTTCATTTTTCAGAAATAGAAAATACATCAGTGTTATTTGCTAATGTAATATTTTTGCCGGGAGCAAGAATGCATTACAAAAATAATTATTATCAAAACAAAATATTAAAGAAACACACAATTTGCATACCTACGCCTAGTTGATTATTTGAAAAAAATCATCGCCATCTATTATCGAATGGCGCAAACTTTCACATAACTTCATATAAATGACAAATGGATAAAAAACTGACGGTGACATTAGGTTATAATAAAATCTCTTCATAAAATTGAAATTATCTGCCTGATATATCGACATCTTTTTCAAGTCGTCAACATTCTTTATATGATAGTAGCATTGTTTAAGGATCCTTAAACAATGATAGTAGTTTGGTCGACATAAAAACACCTTATACATCTTGTAGAGTCATTGTAGGGTCGACGTTATGATTTGCTATAATTGCGAAATGAAAGATAAATCAAGAGGGAAAAAATCGTTGATTAGAGAAACTAGAAACCACAAAAATTAAGAACGTATGATGTAGAATTCACAAACTTTTTGAAGGATGAACAATTAGCGCATCCACCATAAGTTTTCAATCTAGAGAATTCATAAAAACAAAGATGTGAACATTTAATCAGCATATTTCTGGTTGGATTGAAAACAAATTAACAAATCTTCAAATTTGTTTGATTATGATATGTTTAAAATTTCATTAGGCGTCCACAACATAAGAAATGGAAACCATTCCACAATTTCTATAATTGGCTATTTAGGAATTACTCTCGAATACTTAGAGTTTGACGTATGTACGGGGTCTTTATAAATGATTGTAACATCGTAGTGTGCTTTGAATTTTTTTTATCTTGTCGTTTCTCATGCAAAGTCTACACATTTATAATTCCAGTCACATTCAGTCCAGTCATTTCCAGTTAGAAATTGAATATCTAACCGAATGACCAACCTACACTCACAGTATCATTTGTTTAAATTGAAGTTTACACCAGAATATAAATATTTATAATAGTCCAACGCCAACTGCGTTGTTATAATCATTTATAGAGACCCTGTATAATATTATAGATTCAAGATCAACAGAAATAGTGAAAGAAGGTACATTATTTTCCTGAAACATCATTCTAAAATGGGAGTATTTAGCTTGAATCATGTCTGGGATTTATCGCTAGCTTCTGGTCCTCTTCAACGATTAATTTCATAATTGAATGTTTCTTCTTTAGCGTTTTTGCAACACAACAAGTACAAGAAGGACCGAACGCTCAAATAGGAAAGATTTATTATTGATTAGAAATAATAGAATAAAAACAATAACTCTAGTAAATTAAAAAGGTTATCCTTTTCGCAATATGAAAAGCGTGCAAAAGCATTTGACTTCCCGTCAGTCCTTTTTTTATTTATTTTTTCAATATAAATAAACAATTGGTGAAAACCGCATGAAACCCGTCCAAAAGATCCGATTCAACGTCAGAAACAGATTTCTCAATTTTTTTTACGTTCTTGTGAGAAGTTCAAAAGTTCCATCAAAATTTTGGCATACATCAGAAATACCACAATTCCTGTGAACACTACTGAAAGAAAGTGGACGCCAAGCTCAATTAAATTTTTTATTCGTTTCCTATTATCATCTCATCTGAACCATTCTTTGTTCGCTACGGACCTGTTTATTTTGCAACATCTGGTACGTGTTAACATGAATCGGTACGGGCACAGTCATGTCGCAGCTGTTACAATTGTAACAAATGTGTCACGGACAATTCTAAAATAATTGACGAAAAGTGTAACAATTTACGTTTTATGACCTTAACAGAGGATAAAGGCGTTTTTTATGCCATTTTCTGGAAAAATTGGACTTATTGCCTTTTGTTGATCTAAAAAAAGGTCTTCACTCTTCAAAAATACCAGTTTCAAGTCATTTTGGGTAATGTTACGAAATGTTACCATTTATAATTATTGAAGAAATAATTTATGTGTAACTGAACTTAGTCATCGGGGAATGTGTATTTCAAATAGGGGACAGTAAAAATATACAGGTTGTTTCAAGGGACGCATATGATAATTTCGGATTCACCGAGTATTGTCCGTTAAGAATGTATAAATCCGGTCAATTGAGACCTAAAAATAGTATTCAAATGAAGGAAATACCGAGGCCTTGGTTTGCCATCGAAAATAAAGAGCCAAAAGTTCTAATCGATCCCATGTGTGCCGAGACAATTGTGGAGGGTAAATTTCCATAATTCCAACCATTCTTTTGAGATTTTGGGGATCTTCAACTTAGATCAGAGTTACGTTCTCGACCAATCTCGCCATTTTCGAGAAATATCCAAATATTCTAAAATGATTACATTTGACCCTGAATAAGCAAACATGAGATCGATATAAACTAATGACACTTTATATTTTTAATGGTAAACTCAAGGTTTTCGAAAAAAGTTGGCTCAGTCGAAACTTTAGTTATTTTAATTGTCCAAATTGATCGGACTACATAAAGACTAAGTTTTCGCGATCAAGGGAATTTCTTTAATTCAGTCCAGGCGCGGATCCAGGCTTTTAGATATTCAAAAACCAAAAGATACTGGTATTTAAGTCAACGTTAAATTGACTAAATTGAGTAGCCTCCAATCAAAACACTATTCAGAATTTAAGTCAAATTAAATTTTTGCCCGTCCTGTAATTATTTTACCCTTAGTATGTCAGCAAAATTTTAGGTGGTCGGGGGCCCCCCTGGATCGATATTCGATATTTAATCAGTCGATTTTATTCAAATCAATCACATATCGGCATCAAATTTTTTGTTGTACATATCAGACGATATTAATCGAATGTTATCGATAGGTACGCCTTCATATAAAACTACCGCAAATGCTATTGATTATTCAGTATCTTACATAATCGCTGTAGAATAATAGATTTCTTCAGTATGAGCTATGTATATAAAGTTACTCTTAACGCAATTGAATATTTAGAGAAATAAGTTTCTGCGATTTAGTACAAAAATGCTTTCTTATACATCATAATACATACATCATAATATCCTTGTTAAGCGCATCCACCATTTTTCATATTGAAGGACAACATTATGATACTTTCTATTATCTATATCTATTATCGCAATTGACTTAAAAAGAGGTAATTCTAGAACCTTAGCCCTAGGCTGTTTCAAAACATGTTGATCGAATGAAGCCTATATGCTGAAATTATAGGAAGATTGTTATTGGAGTTCTATCAATTATTTTCATGAGATCCTAGAGAACAACTGCGTTTGCGAAGTATTTTTGATATATCCTTATCGACGTATAGTAATATAGGCCTTATTCAAGCATAAGCCTTATTTGTATATCTGGTTATATCAACAAGATTAATTATTGCCTTTTTAGTTGTCTGTCATTTGTCAATGAACAAAGCAATGATTGTTAACCGAATATTCAAAATTGACATGATTTACAATTGGCTACAAATCCAAATTTTCTTTACTATTCTTTTTTTTACCCTAATTCGAAAATAAGCTCCATTGTTTACTACTTAGAAATTATCTGATCTGTATCAAATTATTCCAACAAAGGAACCTATGACTTATAATACAGCGCCATCTACATTTAATACTTCCAACTTTGGATGTTCATAATCGCATATTTTCAGGAATCTTCTAGAATAGAGAGATACTTAGACCATTGTTCAAGGAAAAGAACAATGCTAAAACTGTTACAATACAGACTAAGGTAATTGCGTAGCATTTCATGAAGCATAATTGCTTGAACAGAGTGATAATATTGAATGTTATACATATTTTTTATGAGGTTGAACCCACCTAAAATTGACATTTCACATTTTTGAGAGGGGGATATTCATTTACAATGTGATATTATTATTAGGTAATTATACAGGGTGTTTCATTGGGAAATGGAGAAAAGTGGAGGATGAATGAAGCACCTCCAGGTGTTCCGAATATAGTATATCTTATTGGTTTAACAAGTTTCATTACAGAGATTTTTTCGAGTGAATTTATGAACCACTCCGAATATTTTTATGATTTTTGGTACAAATATTATTGTACTTCTACACAAGTGACCTGACTTTTTATCACCTCGAAACTCCAGGCCCGGATTAACAAAAATTTCATACGCCTTCGCATCCCGAAAACAAGACCCTGTATTTTCAAATTTTGGAATACGATTTGATGTTTTGAAACAAAACAAAAAACTGAAGCGAACTATGAACTTTTCATTTTTGCACATGTTTTTTCTCTTTTATTTTTTAAACTTTGCTTTCACGTGTATCAATTTAAGGAATATTATAATGATATTCGGTGCACACATTCTTGTACTTCTACATTGGCGACCCAGTTACTGAAAAATTCCAGGTCCGGATTAACCTACTGTGTACCCACTGTCTTCCCAATTTTGAATTTCAGGTTTATTGCATTTCGTGAATTATATATTATGTACCTATTGAAGGTTTTCAACTATAAACATGAAATTAAAATGTGCATTTTCTGCATCGATTTTTATTCTTAAGTCAGTTCAAAAGATCAGACTCGGATTTAGAAATATAAAAAAAATAAATACATTGTTTGCGTCAGCTTTTATGTTATTCCGAATTATTTCGAATATTGACGCTGATGTATTTATTTTTTTTATATTTCTAAATCCGAGATCTTATAATTAAATTCTGAAATTTGAGAAATACGGCATATATTCTTTGATTCCATGTTGGTTAGCGGAAAATTGTAAATATCCAAATGTTTTAAATTTCGAATTCAAATCAAATAAGCTACTTGATGAAAAATATGCGGAAAAATAAAAAGTACACTGTTAGTTTCATATTTTTCTGGAGAACTCAAATATCAAAATTCTATACATATATCTCAAAAATCCGAATATACAGGGTGTTTTCTGAGTATTCTGAGTATTACCTATTTTTGTTGATCCAGACCTGGATGTTTTGAGTTAGTGAATACCTACTTGAATATGATTACCAAATTTCATAAAAATATTCCGGTTAGTTAGTAAGTTATGAACACACAAAGTAGAAAATCAACTATTTTTTATTGTCAAAATGCATAAACCTGAGACGTGAATTATTTACAAAAATATTAGACACAGAACATGCGCGAGAATGAAAAGTACATAGTTCCCTCCTTATTTTTATGCTGTTTCAAAACATCAAACCGTATTTCGAAAATACAGGGTGTTGATTTCGGGATGCGAAACATATGAAATTTTTGTTAATCCGGACCTGGATTTCCAAAGTGATAGAAAGTCAAGTCGCTTGTGCTTAAGTAGTATATTGTTCGTACAAAAATCATAAAAATATTTGGATTGATTCGTAAATTATGGCCACTCAGAGAAATCTGCCAAATTGATAAACAGCCTGTATCTTTATAATGAAACTTGTTAGACCCATAGAATATAGTATATTCGGAACCACCTAGAGGTGTTTTATTTATCCTTCATTTTTTGCGTTTTCCAATGAAACACCCTGTATAACAAATTATTAATTTGCAATAATTATTTCTGGTCGAATAATCTACATCAATATGCTTCTATACATGAATTATGTCGTAAATAATTAAATGTACCGGAAGTTGTCAATTAGCCTATATATAAGAAAATGTACCGGCAAATGCCATTGGACATAAAGCAACTACCGGGACATTTCAACTGTCCCGGTAGTTATCGACTCACATATAGAAATTCCGGACCAGTCCCGGTAATCACCATTTGTCCCGGAAGTTGTCGATAGGCCCCTAAAAATGACCCGGCAGTTGCCAATAGACATATATATATATATATATATATATATATATATATATATATATATATAATATAAGGTTAATTTTTATGGTCGATTTATTATAAAGGGTGAAATAAGGGATTTCGAACCAATCAATATAAAGTGTTTTATATTACTCTTTATTCATTTACCGAGCTTTCGGAAATCTTTGTTTCCTTCCTCAGGGTTCCTACAAACAAGACATGTTATTTACAATATAAATTTTCGACTGAACACATACTGAATTCGAGGTTTTTGAATCTCCTCAACGGCAAAAGAATTTTGTGGCTATAACAAATACAGTAACAATGATTATGAATTTTCATACAGTTAAAAGTCGTTTTGATATTTTTTGAAATTTCTGATTTTAGATGACAGTTGAATTTATTTTATAGGTTAGTTGTCAGGGCTGCCCAACACTTTTTCATTCGTCGATCGGGCCGTCAAAAAAGGGTCTCTTGTTCAAAGATAGTAGATATGCATAGACGTTACTTAGATTTTGTGTGTCTGATTTTTTATTTATAGGGTGTTCTTGGTTCTTTATGTAGATCATTTCTAATATTGTTCTCTTTTTGTAATTGTTGCTGCTGTCTAGAATTGTTACATCATCGAGGTCTATTATATGGGTGTTTTGGTTTGCATGTATTGATAGTGCACATCTCGGATTATTTAGATTTATATCACTTCTGTGTAGTGTCACTCTGTTTTTGAGCCATTGCGATGTTTGTCCTACATATGTTTGATTACAGTCCTTGCAACATATCTGGTACACTACATTGGATCTCTGGTTTACTGGAATAGGGTCTTTGAGTCTGGTATAAAGAGAGGCGATGGTTTTTTCATTTTTGTAATGACTTTGATGTTTTCTTGTTCGGTGAAGCACTTTTGTATTTTTAGGGATAATGTTTTGATGTTCGGTATCGTGCAGTATTTGATGTTTGGGTTGTTGTTTTCATTGTTTGTTGCAGGATTTTGTTCTTCGTGTCTTGTACTGCTAGAAAACAATAACTTATTTAACATTCTTGGTGGATACGCATTTTCTAGAAGGATGGATTTTAATTTCTTTATGTTTTTGTTGACGAATTCTGGGTGGCACATTTTCTTTATTCTATTAATTTTTTCTTTTATAAATTTATTTTCATTTTTATAGGGTGGTCAGACAAGAAGTGAATATATTTGTCAGATGATGAGGTTTTTATGTACCAGTCTAACTTGACTAGTTTTCCATATCGGCATACTTTCATATCCAGAAATGGCACAGAATTGTATTCATCTTCTGTCTCAATAGTGAACTGTATATGTGCATTGAAATTATTAAACACCGTAAGGATCTTGTCAGTTTCGCCCTCAGGTATCGCTGTTACCAGGTCATCCACAAACTTTTTCATGAAGGGTAATTGAAATGGAAGCTTTGGTATGCATTTTTTTATCAAATAATCCATCACATAAAGTGATAATATAGGACTCAGTTTTGAGCCCATTATGCAACCCAATAACTGAATGTAAAATTTACCTTCAAAGACAAAGTATCCTGAGTCCAGCAAAAATTCCAACATTTCCATGAATTTTTCTTTGTTTATGTTACAGTGGTTCTTAATGTTTTCCCATTCTTCGTCAATCGATTCTATGATCAGTTCTTTTGTTATATTGCCAAACAGATTTACTACATCTAAAGAAACTATAACATAGTTAGGTGGAAGTTCAAAGTTGTTTATGGACTTGGAAAATTCGAAAGAATCTTTGACATAGTAGTCATTGTTTTTATCATAGGCATTCGTTAAAATTTCCGACATATATGAGGCTAGATTTGTTGTTGGTCCTTGAATGTCTGATACGATCGGTCTTAATGGCGTGTCGTTTTTATGCACTTTTGGATTTCCATATATCCGGGGAGCTATCGAGTTATACCTTCTCAGTGTTTTCCCTTGAATGTTGTCTATAATTCCAGCTTTTTCTAAATCTGTTATGAATCTGTTACTTTTATTCTGTAATGATGGTGTAGGATCTCGAGCTACTTCTTTGAAGCTCTCAGGTGTCAACAGTGTATACATTTTTTGCTGGTAGTCACTTTTTGTCATAACTACTGTAACCGAGCCTTTGTCACTATTCAGCACTATAAGGTCATCATGTGATCTTAAGAAGCTTCTGGTCTTTCTGTACATAGAATCTATGACTTGTGTTTGAGATTTATTTTTGTTTATATGGCTTGTAATAACACTGGTTACTTTCGCTCGTAATAAGTCTTGTCTTTCTTTTGGCATTTTATCTATGATGTTTTCAACATCAGCAACTAGTCTGTTGATAGACACTTCATTTGTGTTGGTAGAAATACTAAATTTTGATCCCAAGGATAACACGGTCTCAACTTCATTGGGAATATATTCATTAGTCAGATTTTTGAACCATTTTTGTTGAGTTGTGTACTTGTTTTTCTTTCTTTCTTGAAGATTATTTATTTTGTCCCTATTTTTTTGTTTTATTCTGTGAAATTCCCTATTGAAAACAACTTTTTGCCTTTTTAAAAATTCTGTGAGTGTTGATTGGGGTAGTATAGTATGCAATTTTTCAAGGATATCGTTCTTTGTCTTTTTTAATTTATATATTTTTGATTCTGTATGTTCAATCTCAAGTCTCATAATCTTGAGAATAAGTTTGTTGTTAAACTGTTCAACTTTCTTGTTCAGTACTTTGTTTGAGTTGAACTCAAAAAGATTGTTGACATTTTTTATTCCGTTGCCGATGTGGGGCGGTGTTAGATCTTGCCTTTTGCATTCCAAAAGGAATACTCTTCTGTTGAAGAATGCTGCTAATTTGACATTAATGCTCATCCATTGTTTCAGTAGGAATGTTGTTTCTTCACCATATAGTAATGATGTTTGTTGAAAAAATCCCATGATGATAATAAGGTTAATTTTTATGGTCGATTTATTATAAAGGGTGAAATAAGGGATTTCGAACCAATCAATATAAAGTGTTTTATATTACTCTTTATTCATTTACCGAGCTTTCGGAAATCTTTGTTTCCTTCCTCAGGGTTCCTACAAACAAGATAGTGTTATTTACAATATAAATTTTCGACTGAACACATACTGAATTCGAGGTTTTTGAATCCACCAAGAATGTTAAATAAGTTATTGTTTTCTAGCAGTACAAGACACGAAGAACAAAATCCTGCAACAAACAATGAAAACAACAACCCAAACATCAAATACTGCACGATACCGAACATCAAAACATTATCCCTAAAAATACAAAAGTGCTTCACCGAACAAGAAAACATCAAAGTCATTACAAAAAATGAAAAAAACCATCGCCTCTCTTTATACCAGACTCAAAGACCCTATTCCAGTAAACCAGAGATCCAATGTAGTGTACCAGATATGTTGCAAGGACTGTAATCAAACATATGTAGGACAAACATCGCAATGGCTCAAAAACAGAGTGACACTACACAGAAGTGATATAAATCTAAATAATCCGAGATGTGCACTATCAATACATGCAAACCAAAACACCCATATAATAGACCTCGATGATGTAACAATTCTAGACAGCAGCAACAATTACAAAAAGAGAACAATATTAGAAATGATCTACATAAAGAACCAAGAACACCCTATAAATAAAAAATCAGACACACAAAAATCTAAGTAACGTCTATGCATATCTACTATCTTTGAACAAGAGACCCTTTTTTGACGGCCCGATCGACGAATGAAAAGTGTTGGGCAGCCCTGACAACTAACCTATAAAAATAAATTCAACTGTCATCTAAAATCAGAAATTTCAAAAAATATCAAAACGACTTTTAACTGTATGAAAGTTCATAATCATTGTTACTGTATTTGTTATAGCCACAAAATTCTTTTGCCGTTGAGGAGATTCAAAAACCTCGAATTCAGTATGTGTTCAGTCGAAAATTTATATTGTAAATAACACTGTCTTGTTTGTAGGAACCCTGAGGAAGGAAACAAAGATTTCCGAAAGCTCGGTAAATGAATAAAGAGTAATATAAAACACTTTATATTGATTGGTTCGAAATCCCTTATTTCACCCTTTATAATAAATCGACCATAAAAATTAACCTTATTATCATCATGGGATTTTTTCAACAAACATCATTACTATATGGTGAAGAAACAACATTCCTACTGAAACAATGGATGAGCATTAATGTCAAATTAGCAGCATTCTTCAACAGAAGAGTATTCCTTTTGGAATGCAAAAGGCAAGATCTAACACCGCCCCACATCGGCAACGGAATAAAAAATATCAACAATCTTTTTGAGTTCAACTCAAACAAAGTAATGAACAAGAAAGTTGAACAGTTTAACAACAAACTTATTTTCAAGATTATGAGACTTGAAATTGAACATACAGAATTAAAAATATATAAATTAAAAAAGGCAAAGAACGATATCCTTGAAAAATTGCATACTATACTACCCCAATCAACACTCACAGAATTTTTAAAAAGGCAAAAAGTTGTTTTCAATAGGGAATTTCACAGAATAAAACAAAAAAATAGGGACAAAATAAATAATCTTCAAGAAAGAAAGAAAAACAAGTACACAACTCAACAAAAATGGTTCAAGAATCTGACTAATGAATATATTCCCAATGAAGTTGAGACCGTGTTATCCTTGGGATCAAAATTTAGTATTTCTACCAACACAAATGAAGTGTCTATCAACAGACTAGTTGCTGATGTTGAAAACATCATAGATAAAATGCCAAAAGAAAGACAAGACTTATTACGAGCGAAAGTAACCAGTGTTATTACAAGCCATATAAACAAAAATAAATCTCAAACACAAGTCATAGATTCTATGTACAGAAAGACCAGAAGCTTCTTAAGATCACATGATGACCTTATAGTGCTGAATAGTGACAAAGGCTCGGTTACAGTAGTTATGACAAAAAGTGACTACCAGCAAAAAATGTATACACTGTTGACACCTGAGAGCTTCAAAGAAGTAGCTCGAGATCCTACACCATCATTACAGAATAAAAGTAACAGATTCATAACAGATTTAGAAAAAGCTGGAATTATAGACAACATTCAAGGGAAAACACTGAGAAGGTATAACTCGATAGCTCCCCGGATATATGGAAATCCAAAAGTGCATAAAAACGACACGCCATTAAGACCGATCGTATCAGACATTCAAGGACCAACAACAAATCTAGCCTCATATATGTCGGAAATTTTAACGAATGCCTATGATAAAAACAATGACTACTATGTCAAAGATTCTTTCGAATTTTCCAAGTCCATAAACAACTTTGAACTTCCACCTAACTATGTTATAGTTTCTTTAGATGTAGTAAATCTGTTTGGCAATATAACAAAAGAACTGATCATAGAATCGATTGACGAAGAATGGGAAAACATTAAGAACCACTGTAACATAAACAAAGAAAAATTCATGGAAATGTTGGAATTTTTGCTGGACTCAGGATACTTTGTCTTTGAAGGTAAATTTTACATTCAGTTATTGGGTTGCATAATGGGCTCAAAACTGAGTCCTATATTATCACTTTATGTGATGGATTATTTGATAAAAAAATGCATACCAAAGCTTCCATTTCAATTACCCTTCATGAAAAAGTTTGTGGATGACCTGGTAACAGCGATACCTGAGGGCGAAACTGACAAGATCCTTACGGTGTTTAATAATTTCAATGCACATATACAGTTCACTATTGAGACAGAAGATGAATACAATTCTGTGCCATTTCTGGATATGAAAGTATGCCGATATGGAAAACTAGTCAAGTTAGACTGGTACATAAAAACCTCATCATCTGACAAATATATTCACTTCTTGTCTGACCACCCTATAAAAATGAAAATAAATTTTATAAAAGAAAAAATTAATAGAATAAAGAAAATGTGCCACCCAGAATTCGTCAACAAAAACATAAAGAAATTAAAATCCATCCTTCTAGAAAATGCGTATCCACCAAGAATGTTAAATAAGTTATTGTTTTCTAGCAGTACAAGACACGAAGAACAAAATCCTGCAACAAACAATGAAAACAACAACCCAAACATCAAATACTGCACGATACCGAACATCAAAACATTATCCCTAAAAATACAAAAGTGCTTCACCGAACAAGAAAACATCAAAGTCATTACAAAAAATGAAAAAACCATCGCCTCTCTTTATACCAGACTCAAAGACCCTATTCCAGTAAACCAGAGATCCAATGTAGTGTACCAGATATGTTGCAAGGACTGTAATCAAACATATGTAGGACAAACATCGCAATGGCTCAAAAACAGAGTGACACTACACAGAAGTGATATAAATCTAAATAATCCGAGATGTGCACTATCAATACATGCAAACCAAAACACCCATATAATAGACCTCGATGATGTAACAATTCTAGACAGCAGCAACAATTACAAAAAGAGAACAATATTAGAAATGATCTACATAAAGAACCAAGAACACCCTATAAATAAAAAATCAGACACACAAAATCTAAGTAACGTCTATGCATATCTACTATCTTTGAACAAGAGACCCTTTTTTGACGGCCCGATCGACGAATGAAAAAGTGTTGGGCAGCCCTGACAACTAACCTATAAAAATAAATTCAACTGTCATCTAAAATCAGAAATTTCAAAAAATATCAAAACGACTTTTAACTGTATGAAAATTCATAATCATTGTTACTGTATTTGTTATAGCCACAAAATTCTTTTGCCGTTGAGGAGATTCAAAAACCTCGAATTCAGTATGTGTTTCAGTCGAAAATTTATATTGTAAATAACACTGTCTTGTTTGTAGGAACCCTGAGGAAGGAAACAAAGATTTCCGAAAGCTCGGTAAATGAATAAAGAGTAATATAAAACACTTTATATTGATTGGTTCGAAATCCCTTATTTCACCCTTTATATATATATATTATATAATATATATATACTCGACCGACTTTCAAACCCAAAAGTGACGTGTCCAGACCCGGCTCCGGGTCTGGTAACGTTCGACCTTAGAATCGTTCTGAGGGGGATGAAGGGATGCTAGGGGTGAATTTTCAGCCGGGTCTGAAAAATCGGTTATACACGTGATTATATACAAAAAGTTTCAGGGAGTGGCCAGTGCGAGGGCGCTTCGGTCGACATGAGTTCGATGTATATAATTTGTATAGTAGACCAACGCAATGAGTCCCTAAATATGGCAACGCTGCTTGTTGAGAGCGTTATAGTTGTATTTGATCTCTTTCTAATTCATACACCTTGAATTCACTATTCGAGGACTTATACGATCCCGGTATAGACAACCGCCAGGGCCGTCGGGTGAAATTCTCAGCGAATATTCCGGATAGACTCGTATATTGTCATTAGATTCTTTTGATATGAACATGAACTGAAGGTTCACCGGTAACCTCATATTATTGATTTGAAAAATACCTCTTGTATTTTATTGCCAAATTAAATTTTTTTTAAATTTTTTTCACATTTAGTACGATCGGGTAATAAGGGTCACTGCAGTGCGGTTAATGGGAATCAACTCCCATTATCATTTACGAACAGTACATCCGCTTATTGCCTGGATTCTTCATAACAATTTTGATTTTTTCTGAGGATTTTTTTGAATTTTTTTTTAAATCGATAACAGATATGATAAAACTAACAGTGATTAAAGAATTTTGTGGGAAAACCAAGCTGTTCTCTACATTTTTTCAAATTAACGTTTTCTGGAGGTGAACAGGGGACAGTGTTCCAGAAAATATATCATTCTGTAGATTTCCAATCGAAATTCTCATGTCACATGGTAAGAACTATAAAATATAACATTTATGCCAAACTTCACTCGACTATCTTGTGTAGTGTGAATACTATAATTTTCGAGGTCATGTTTCATAGAACGAATACAGGACAGCACTCTCCGATGCGACGCCGCGCCGCGCCGTCAGGCTGCTTATAACAGTCTCGAATCAAATAATGGCTATCTCCGATAGTTTTGTAAGGTTCAAAAACTCTTAAAACACTTTTTCATGTCGTGTTAGTGGAAGTTTTTTCTCTCTCATTTTGACGAGTTTTTCTGTACCTATTGTAATATTAAGTGGATGCTTTGTTGTTAAATGAGAAGTTCAATCATCACAGATTGCATGCTGAAAGCACTGATTACTTCATCTTCACTCTTTGAGATGTTAGCAGTGGCCCTACATCAGGGCCTCAATGCAAGTTTCTCCGAGTGATGGAAACACCCAATATTTTTGGCGACTGCGAAGTCAAGTAATTTAAAAAAAAAATGACAAACAAAAAATTTTTGCCTTTAAGAAGGCTAACCTAACTATTTTCAATTTATCTATGTTTCAATAATTTTATGTGCCGTTATCTACGAAGTTTAAAGAAACAGTTTTTAAACAGGGAATATAGATTGTTTGATACCTCATATAAAAACTCCACATATCAGCTTCGTATTTCTGTATATTTCTCGAAAGCCCAATTGAAGTCGATTTCAATTGTGTTTTCGAGAAAAATACAGATTATTATAGGATGGTCATAATCTTCTCTGATTCGTGATAAGACCTAAAGTGTTTCGATTATCCTGTTATTTCAAAACTATGGTTTCATGGAGATTGACTTCAAGAAGTGGAATAGCCAGTGGGTTGGCTACCCCTCTGGAATTTTCAATAAGTAGTATTAGCCATGTGATACATCATTTGAGAGCTACCCACTCCACAAATATTTCCTGATTCTTGATCTTGCATGAATCGTTTCTCCAAAATGATAGTAAAATTTCTCGTCTTTTTAATATATTGTTTTCTGAGATACTTAAACAAGGGAATATTTGATTGCGGGAAAGTAGAAAAGTCCTTATGTGAGTAAAATTGAAGGAAATTTAGTTGAACCATTAATTGAAATTCAGTTCAATTTTACAGAAGGCTGCAAATTATCAAAACCTGATGAGCTTAGCTTTCAAATGATATATCCCACGCCAATCTTTCCCTATTGCAAATTCAAAAATGACAGCCATCCCACTTAAGAGGATGACAATTTCACTTATGAAAAACAATTGCTGAAAAATCATAGTTTAAAAATGAATAAATAACCACAAATTCAAGAAAACATTAATGTCTCAACACGAATCAGAAAGTATTCTCATATGATATTATGAATATATTAATGTGTCATTAAACCAATTCTCGAAAAAAGTTCAATAATAGAAAGCTGGCGTGAAAAGCTTTCATTTTAGACATCACAACCTGTCTTCTTCATTCAAAGTTTGAGGGTGGCCGCTGCCTCATGCAAGGGGTGGATATATCTCTAATCAGTTGCGTCTACCCTCTCCAAACAAAAATTGATCTTCCTCTACGTTCTAACGACTGTGGCCAATTTGCTAGTAAGTGGCTCTGTTTTGTTTTCAAATGGCCAACCTGTATACGCAGAGTACTTCCGTATTTTATGGAGATTTCAATTTTTTGAAGCGTTATAAGGAAGGATATTTCTGAGGTAAAAAATATGGAAGCAACTTTCAGAATGAATTTGCTTCAATCGGGATTCTTCAATTCCCTTGAACCAATAATAATAGTTTATTGTTTTTTACTGAACTATCGTGGTTTACTCAACCACTTTATCATAGTACGTATCTGGAAATTGATTTATATTCCTGAAGTTATAATACTGTCGTAGAAAAAAACTAAGACGTATGAATATATTAATAAGAATATAGGAAATTTCACATTCCTTTCAAACCATGTTTTCAATATAATATTAATTTCTTCTATCATAATTCTGAATCATTTTTGTCATTGCCAATTTTATAACTCCCCAAAAATTTTATTTCCCCAGGAAAAAACCTGGCGACGCACTTGATTGATTCACCCCTTATCATTTTGCTTCAATTGTCTAACTAAAGAGTTCGTTTCAAGATCATTGAGAAATGTGTTTTCATTCGAACAATTACGTCTCCTCATGAATGAACATTCAGCTCATTGTGAAAACATGAAATTTCGATAAATGAAACTTTCTCAGTACAAAAAAATTATGCATCACAAAGAACCTTCTACGACCAGAGTGAATGGATTTTTAAAGTTGGGTTCTTTTTGAAAGTTTTGATACCATACAGTGAGTTGAAAAAAATCCATCAATGCACCCTAATTGTCGATTACCGAAAATAAGAAAATTTTAAGACCTCGGAATCCAGGATCAGTCATTTTTCAGCGAATGAAAATGAGAAATTTCATCTTCACGGTCAGGCAGTTGTTCCCTTCCGAAGGATATTAAATTTTTTCGTCGACTCATCATTACATATACAAATTCTTTTATGGCACCTACTCTTTTGATCCCTTTTATACACTGAAATTGTAGCGACCGGTCCCGGCAACCTGGCAACACCGCTTGGATCGAAAAGGTTGGTCGTATATACCGATACTGTATAAGTGGGATTGGAAAGGTGGCGTAATGTTTCGGGACCGAAAAGTAATATTGATTATATGACTTTTTTAAATGAAAAAAATCCTTTCCCCTCTCAGTATGCCTAGTGAGTTATATTTGCAATAAGTCCATTTTTTGCATATATACAACTGAAAAACTGCCGGATTATATGGGTCTTAGGTCGCCTTAGAAACGTATCGGGACTGGATACGTCTGTCAGATAAATATATATATATATATATATAATATATATATATATTATCCACACACCAATGCCATAACAGTAACACTGAAAGACACCGAATGCATGTCAAAAGTACCGAAGACGCCATCTCTTGTCCCATACGAAAACCTTCTTCCATAGCATGAATCTCAAACAAAGTACCGAAATGTTCACTATTTGTTGCTTTGACTGAAGTGTTTTTGCATATCGCAAAATTTTCGTCCTCAGTCTACAACGAAGAGCGCTCAGATAACGTCACGTGACTAGTAGTGAATAATATTATTCACTTCAGTCAAAGCAACAAATAGTGAACATTTCGGTACTTTGTTTGAGATTCATGCTATGGAAGAAGGTTTTCGTATGGGACAAGAGATGGCGTCTTCGGTACTTTTGACATGCATTCGGTGTCTTTCAGTGTTACTGTTATGGCATTGGTGTGTGGAATAATACCGTAAAGAGGACGCCGTTTTGCATTAAGTCCCAAGAAATACCTTCTATCATTCAGAGCTAACCTGTGCTGATGAGTCCTAATAAGGACGAAATGGCCATCCTTAGGTGCTCTGTTTGATACCACTTCCTTGCATTTTGTCTCGAACAAGGACGAAGTTAGCTCCGAAGTATGAGTTTAATATTGGTTGATTTATATCGATTAATATCACAGAACACACAGAAGCGTCACTCCGCGACCTCGAAGAACTCCGATTTTTCTAGCGTAGTAAAAGTGACGAGGACAGTCGACCTTCTCTATCTCTCTCCCTAGCTTCAAACCATAGGCGTTCGAACTGTCAAAATATTCTCTTTCGTTTCGTAAACATAACCAAACAAAGCAAAATAAAAGCCATAGACAACAGATAAAAGCTAAACTATGAACAATAGTTTTCTGATGTATCTGAGCATAAAAAAGCTTAATATATAGGTATTTATTACTTTACCGAATACCTTAGATGAGAGATCATTTTATGATTGAAGATTATGCAAAATGAAGGGATGGTCCAAATCAAAAGGTTGCTAGAGAAGATGCTAAAGTAATCATTCTACAATATTTTTTTCACAATATCAATCGACTTTTACATTGATAAGCTTTCCCGTTGTATGAGTACATTATATTACATCATATGACAATGTTAAATTAGATGGTCATATCGAATAAAACTTTTCAGGAACTGGCCTTTTTTGAAATATCAAAGTGTTATTTCACACAAGAAATTAGTAATATTGACAGTAATAAAAACAATGTTTTAGACTTATTAGCTGCATTTGATAAAATTCAATTTCATTCTATGAATACAACACTATCCGTTGTATATAAAAATAATATGAATTCTGCTTCACCTCGATGTGATAAAATCGTGAAAATTTGAATAAGAAACGAAGAATGTTTAAATTATATAAATGTGATGATAACATTGAAGGATCAGAAGATCACAATTGAATATATAAGTATTTGAAATGGAATCATCGTTGAAAGATACCGATCAGTATTTATTTATCGAACATATAATGATTTGTGACAACAAAGTTTCAACTTATTTATGTGATAGATAATGGCTTTCACACTTTCTAGGTATTCAATTGGACAAGTCTTAGAAGTAGAATTTCCATGTTGATGGTGTTTATAAAAATGTTCTAGTTCCTTCTATGCGATTAGTAGGATTCTGAATTCCAGTCGGTAATAGCTGTTTAGTACAGCTTGGTATATAGTCATATGAACTATTATATTATGTTGTGGGGTAACTGTCGATTCTTTAAGGGTGTTTGTTATTCAAAAAAGAATTATGTGTCTGATTTTTCAATTTCATCCACTTGATTCCTGTAGGCCTTTCTTTCGTTAACATTAGATTTTGACGTTACCTTTTCTATATTATATTTATAAATGTTATTCAAGCTATCCTTTCTCTGCTCACAAGAAAATTATTGGTTTGAACTTGTTAGCTGCATTTGATAAAATTCAAGTTCATTCTATGTATACAACACTCTCCGTTGCATATAAAAATTTTATGAATTATGTTTCATATCAATGTGATAAAATCGTGGAAATCTTAATCAGAAACAATGACTATAAATTATTTAAAATGTTATCATAACATTTAATTAAAAGATTAAAAGATCTCACTTGAAAATAAGTATTTGAAATAGACATGTATTGTTGATAGATGCAAATCAGAATTTTTTTATCGAACATATAAAGATTTGTGACAAAAAAGTTGCAACTTATTTATGGGATAGATAATGACCATATGAAAGTTTCAAGGTATTCATCTGGACAATTCTTCGAGGTGGAAGTTCCATATCGATGCTGTGTTTAAAAATTATATAGTTCTTTTTATCGATTATTAGTTTTCAGAATTCATTTCCATTTCAGTTGGTTATAGCTGTTTACAACAGCTTGGTAGCTGTATAGTCATATGAACTATTATATTCTGTTGTGGGGTAACTCTGTCGATTCTAAAGGGGGGTGTTTGTTATTCAAAAGAGAATTATGCGTCTGATTTTCCACCTAAATCCACGTGATTCCTGTAGGCCTTCCTTTCGTTTACATGAGATTTTGACGTTACCTTCTCTATATTATAGATGTTTAGGAACCTGAACACTTTATGATGACAGTATCCAGATTTCATGATTACTCCATCAGAAATAATGCAGCTTTGTACATTCCATCCTAAGTATATCAGGCCGTAACATTCATCTGCCTCACTTTGTTGAGTTGCTTAATGAAATTAAATTTAAAAAAAACATCAAATCAAATGTTATTATGAGAGTTTGTGGATGACAAGGGTCAAGGATGTCATATAGAATGAGTTTCAGACATTCTATTTCTCTTTTTCCTTTCATTTGACTTGTCCTATGCATTTTGTATGTCTGACGGAATTAATAAATATATTATTAATTATTATAAAATACATATTATTCATGTATCATTTTTTGCATTTTAGGAAATAAAATGGTATTTCCAATGCATCTTCTTTCAACTGTGGTATTATAAGCTCTTTTAAGTTCAAATATTCATCTCTAACCATTATCTCTGATATAAAGCATCAGCAAATTCATTCACATTATATATTTCGATATGGAACCTTTTTACCCCCCCGCAACGACGCTTTGTCCTCAGATAAAAATCCTGCTCTCTGATTTGCTACGCCGACGAACGCCGATTACATTCATAACGCATTCCCGCCAATAGTGCCTTCTAAATTCCGTGGTCCCACACTTCATTCATAAATAGCTCGAGTGTCGCTTCTGTGGTGTTCTGTGTTAATATTATTCTCTGCTTTCACTTTATTGTTTTTCAATATTCATGGCGATGTACGCATTAATCCTTTTTTCTATATACATATATATACATATGTATATATTGAAGAAGGATGGAATTATCACCCCAGACCTAGCCTCCAAGTTGTCCTTTTACAAGGGATCCTTAGGCAAATTCTATGGACTCCCTAAGATCCATAAAGAACAGTTGGCACTAAGACCCATCATTTCTTCCATCAACAGTCCGAATACTGGTTTTGCTGTGTTCATTAGAGATGTTCTGACTCAGGCATATGATCGGACCAATCCATATTATGTATCAGATTCCTTCCATTTCGCTGAAATGACCAACAACTTTGAAATTCCCCAAGGACATGTACTAGTGAGCTGGGATGTTGTTTCACTGTTCACCAATATAACAGTTGAACTGACCATTAGAAGCGTCGAATACTATTGGCCACAGATACAACCGCACTGCCCAGTACCCTTACCAACATTCATTGAAATGATTAAGTTTGTTTTTGACACCACGGTTTTCACGTACAATGGGATAATTTATAAACAAAAGGATGGAGCACCTATGGGTTCATTAGTACCACCAATATTTGCTCAATATGTGATGGATATGGCTCTGGCTCTCTGCTTTCCCAAATTGCCATTTCGAATAATATTCTGTAAGAAGTTTGTCGATGATGTGATCGCACTTATACCGGCTGAACATGGAACCACTGCTTTGAATGTCCTGAATAGCTACGACCTCAGAATCCAGTTCACAGTTGAGGAAGAGGTATTACAATCAGTTCCTTTTTTGGACACCAGAGTCGTGAGAGTTGATGGTTGACTGGTACCAGAAGCCTATGTCCTCGGGTAGATACTTACATTATCTTTCATATCACCCACTGAAAGTAAAGATCAATTTTATAATTAATATGAAATCCCGTGTCTCCAAGATTTGTCATCCAACCTTCCTTGACAAGAATTTGAAATTGTTACATCGTTTGCTTACTTCAAATGGATATCCACAGGGCATGATTAGGAGAATACTATACAATACTCCAATGGCGACTGAACAACAGGGACGACCTACTGAACCGGTTGACCAGACGATATCTAGTGAACCGAGGATGACATTTATAACTCTCCCTCATGTAGAAGGCCTAGTACATGAGATCTCCAGGTTGTTACCAACTGAAACCCGCAAAACAGCTGTCAGAAATGTCAAACCCTTGAGAAAAATCTTCACTAAGATGAAAGACCGTGATGAGGTGGAGGAGATGAGTGATGTGGTCTATCAGATTCCTTGTTCAAACTGTGAACAGGTTATATTGGTCAAACTTCCACCAAACTGAAACAAAGATTGGCCTTGCACAGAAGCAATATAAGAACTGAACGTGATGCCTGTGCATTGTCCAAACATTCCATCCAACATAACCATTTCCCTGACCTGAACGGAGTGAGAATTTTGGACAGAGAATCGAATTACAGAAAGAGGACCTTTTTGGATATGGTGCGGATCTGCCAGACAGACAATTCTATTAACTCGAACAGAGATGTAGATGGGCTAAGCTCTATTTATTCTCTCCTCATTGACATGGATGCCAATATAAGAAGAGGTTGGTATGACAGACCAATCGATGAATAATTGTTTCTCCCTGACCACCGAGTGACGGTTCTAATACAGTGTGTTTTCCACCCTGATCGTGATGTGAAAGTTTTGGTGTCTTGTTGCTAGTTCCATATCGGCATAAAGGTGCTCCCTTTCTCTTGTTTGTTGTGATTTCGAAAAATTTTAATATGTCATTGTAATGTCATTTGTCGTATCGTTGTTTTGTTTTCTTCAGAGATGACAATTTCTTTGATTTCTGAAGGTTGAATATCTTTGTGATGTGACCAATTTTATTAAGTTCTATGCCTTTGACAGGCTGACATAATTCAGCCATAGAGATTTGTTGACATTTCCCACTGAGTTGACATCCCTCAAATTTGTTGTTTTGACTGGGAGTTTTTCCATTATTTACTGCATAAAATGATTACATGTATTTTCTAACATCTTTATTATCAAACTCAAATTCGTGAGTTTTGTTACTCTATACCATTGTTTAAGGAGAAGATAGTTAGTTACTCGCCCTGCTAAAGGCATTGGATGTGCGTATGTGGCGGTACCTATTAGAATTATGTAGCAAACTCTGAATTTTTAGGGTCCATCCTAATACGCCCTCTTGGCGGATACTTGACTAATTACTTATCGGTAAAGAGGTTTCTACTTCTGCTATGAAACTATATTTTTATGACGTGAAGTTTGAAGAATCGAAACTGAGTAAATTCAAATTCCAACACATGTTCGTCGATGAATAGAGTAAGGGTTCCAGTTGGGAATTTTATTACTTTGATAATTACAGGGTCTGTTTATGTTATGCGATTCTAGTTTTTCTATTCTAAGGTAGTGAAGGGAATAAGTTTTAAATTTGAATCGTATTTGAAGGCAAAATATGAAATAGAAAAAATTGAATTTCAGAATAATTTTGGGTTTTTGCTAAATTGAACGTGTTTTAAATTGAATCGCAAAACGTGAATTTATTTGGTTAGACTTTATTTTGAACAAGTTTTTTTTGATAGCCATGGATTCTTCTTCAAACAAATGCGACGAATAATTAGTACCAACGTGAGGTCTTTGGACTCACGAAAACTATGATAAAAACATTACCTAGTTAAAAAGTTATCGCAGCGAAATTGAGGCGTTTTCCTCATTGTTAAATTATTTCGGTTCAGAAATACGACTGAAGTTTCGAAATACTGACAATACTGAAATGTATTATTATTGGCAATATATTTCTAATCAATGTCATTGGAAAAAAAAAAAATATGCTTTGTTTTTCTTGTGTTGAATTCTTGAATCAATATCGACTTTGGCGGCAATAAATCGTATCCCTGATGACGATACGTGGTCAATCCGATTGAAGTGAATTTCATTATTTCAAAAAATCACATTGTGTAAACCATAGAAAATTCAATTGAAATTCGAAAAAAAATTGCTATATTTCCAAAACAAGATATCCGTTTCAACTTTCAAGTGAAATTTATTTGTGTATGAACATTGATATACTGAATGTTCATTCAAAATTTCAAGAGGTTTGCATCATCCGAACCATAGATTTGGTTTTTTTAATTGTCAATTTTTCACATATTCCAGTTTTTTAATAATTCCCAGAATATTATTCCGATCGTGGTGAGATTCAGCATTTATATATTAAGTATCAAGTCCTATACAAATTTGCGGTTAAAGCCTCATTGTTCCGCCAAAGAACGAGCGTTCGAAAGGGCTTTCTTAATTTTTTTTATACTATAATATTGCAATGGAAATTTCAATTAAACGAGTAGTGATCAGGGTACGAATGTGTCTTTTGAAAATTTTGCTTACAATTATGAATTTTCTAGGAATATCTTGCTTGGTTTGAACTGATACCTCCTGTAACGTGAACATACGATGAGTTTCTCCTGAAAATGGCGTTAAAAAATGCAAGAAAAGCCCCGAACAGGTACTTTTGAGCGCTCGTCTACTAGTAGAGCAATAATTCTATCACATCAAAATTGTATGGTACTTGAGATTCATGCTTAGTATATGAATGCAAAATCTAGGCACGACCGGAATTATGTTCTGGAAATTATTAAAAAAATGAAATATGTAAAAATCCAGTAATAACATTAAATTAAATTATATGGTTAACATTATGGCCACAAAATTTTGCAAAAGGCTTATTATGGGCATCTTGCATGTGGCCGCAAAATTTCATATCGATTGGTTTTGTTTTGTCTGAGATTTGGCGGGACGGAAATTCTGAATGGCCATATTTTATGGAACACCCTGTACGATTTGGCTGGTTAACGAACTTCTCAAGTCTCTAGAACAAACAGAACAGAATTGTATTTGACCTCGGATTCGTCATCACGGAGTAGAATCCTATCGTTTAGGGCCGTTTCTGCTCAAAATTCGTTAATTAGAGACACAAACCGAATATTATTATTATTATAAAGCCTGTCTATCCTCAACGTGTAAGTGTTTAGTGCAGTTTATGGTCCGGCGGAGTCTTTGGGACCTCAACTAATTACTTAACTTGGCGCTATCGAGAAATGATTAACCATTTTTTTATGACCGGAATCTGATTGTATGGATCTGGACAACGTTCACTTCAACAAGACAGCACTACGTGCCACACAACCAACTAAACCGTTGATCGAGCTTTTACGGAAAAAGCTTGGTGAAAGAGAAGGACTCCGCCAATAGCCCATTGTCGATTCAATACCTCAAAGACGGAATTCGTGAGGCTATCGAGTACATAGAGTAGCCACACTTTTCGATTTTGTTATGGAAAATTTCATTAAAAAGATATTGTTCTGTGAGCGTGGTCGTGGTGGTCATTTGCATGAAGTTATTTTCCACTATAAATTAACGGCATGAAATAAACATCCGATCATTTATTTCAAAAACTATAATTCTTCTTTGAATATCAGAATGACACCTCTAACCGGAAAACCCTGTATATGCACAGCGAAGTGATTTGAAGCTTATAAGCACTTGTTCATACTGGGAAAATTCATTCATGAATTCAAGTTTTGAAATGTTCCTTTTGAAAACACTTTCATTACGTGGCTTTGATTATTGATACAATAATTATATCATTCATTTATTTAAATTCAAGAGACTGCATAGGTACCTACAAACAGGATGCCCAAATTTCTTTAGCATAATATATCAGAGAATATAAAAATTCTCAAATCATTCACTTCTTTAATATAATTTCTTCGCTACTGAGTTAAAAAATTCCTTCTATAAAAAAAAGCGATCTCACGACGAAATCGAAAATATTTCTCAAATCCCAAGGGCCTCAGAGTAATAAAAATTTTTATTACTCTGGACCCTCGGATATTTCATACTACAGGCATACAAGAGAGAAGTTGTGGAGCAAGATGCAAGACACGTTGACGTGAAGAAAAATAGCTCGTCACTAGAGACATCTGTTGTTCACCATACCCAAAAATAATACTCGTCTGAATTTTCAACATTGCACATAGGCAACCCATCATGTTGGTCCTCTTCCGGAGTGGCGCCCTCTAACGATATTGTCCAATATCCTCCAATGATATTGAACCGAAGTAACTATAGTCCGTTCACGAAAGGTTGAGCCGTCGGTTGGCCATGACAATTTGGCATATTTCACTGTGTATATTAAAATGTTAGGTTATGTTTGTTATTTTCTTGTCATATTGATACGCAATGTTATCAATATTACAAGAAAGATTTATAAATCGCGGATTTTTTACAATGTCATTTCACATCTGAAAATTGACAAATTGATAACGCAATTCAGACAGTTCTACATATCGAACGATAGAAGATTGAAATTTTACGTTACAAATTCACAACCTGACTCGAATAAAAATATCATTGTTTGAAAAATGGAAACTAATGGTATATTAAATGAATTCGAGAATAATGTAAAACATGTTGTGGTTATGTTGGACCTTAATAATTGGGAATAAAAGAAGAAATCAAACCCAGATGAACGTTGACGACGTTTCAGGCTTAATCAATCCCACCATTTGGAGTATTCGAGAATTATCAGTCAATAGAAGTGCGAATGAACAGAATCAAGTCAATTGAAGAAAAAGTTCTGAAGCAAACATTATGTGTACAATGAAAACATTGTACCTATATATTTATGCTCAAAACGAATCAAGATATATCTAGAGTAATAAATGTGGATGCTTTGCTTGAAGTGCAACCCACATCTTCATAACATCTTCTAGAAAATCAGTTATCTTTAAGATTGTTGATAATGTGTAAATATGGACTTGAGAATATCCTATGGATTAGGAGCTTGAAAGGATTAATTTGTATTAATTTATCCTCCTGAACCCAGAGTTTTTCAATTTACACTTTATCGAGGATTTGATGAATTAACTCATCTATACAGTAATGATACCTGTAAATGCAAAAGTGCTTTGAGCTCAAAATAATGTTAAAATTCATATCTTCTATAGTTCAATAATCTCTGACAATAAAGTTATTAACTAATATTAATTGAGTTGAACTAAAATCAATAGTTTACAATGAAGTAGGTACCTACCTAATGTTGAAAAATATTAAATTGAAGGTAACAATAAAAAAATTCAAAATAGGTCATATGCAATTGTTTATAATTGAAGAAGTTTTCGATTTACAATTTAACAAGTGTTTAGTTAATTTACTCAATATAGTTATGATGCTCTTAAATGAAGAAGAAGAACTTTGAGTTGAATCCTTTATTATATCAACAATTATTTCTATCAATATTTATAAAATATTTCAAGTAACATTCGTATTCGTAACTTCAGGTAATAGAATTGCAATTGTAAAGAATTATAACAGGAAATAAAAAACAACAGAGTTATCAATCAACACTATCCATATACAATACAATGAATCAAGGTAGAATCAAATTATTAATGCATTTGAACAGAAATATTGGAAAAGAATTGGAGAAAATATACGATTGAAATTTGTACTGAATATAAGGATTTGAACAATTCAAGTGAAAATCTACCCAAACAAATGTAAGAAAAAACAATAATTATTATCATAAAACTCCGAAATTTTGTTGTCCATGCTGCGATATCATGGATTCTTTTTCATCTTTTTCTCCACTAATCTTCTGATTATAGGTAACAATGTTCATATGGAGGTATATGGATTATTTACCACCAAATTCAAAGTTTCAAAATCCAGTTATATTGCAGAAAACAATCAAATTGCTTACATATTTCACCATCTTCAATTGCAGTAACGACCTAGAGAGAGAGAGAGAAATTAAATTTATTGATCTTGTAATTAAATGGTTATCGACCACAGTAACGACCTACAATTCAGAAAGTATTCATTAATGAAAGTATGATTCCAAGTTCATTGTTTTACAAGTAAATATAGTATTCACAATAATGAATTATTACTTTGCAGGATAAGGACAGAGCAAACTTATAATTCTCAAAATTCATTCAGCGACAAGATGTATAAATCCATCCAATACTCATCATCAATCATATATAACACATCTATTTGATGGATTTACATCTCAAACCTTTAATTTGTAGGTGCCTGATTAAGCAGACGAGAGCTTGTGAAACGCTGTTGAATATATTCTGAGAATTGGTAATTCTTTGTCCATATCCAGCAAAATAACTGATTATTCTGGACACTTATACTAAGAACATAAAAGTATTATCATTTAGGATATTTCCATCATCAATAACTCCTCATCAACGCCCATATAAAACTTCTAGTGCCTCTTTGGAAATCGAAGGTTATACTTACTCACATTCTCTTACAATTGGCTCAACTTATACAAGGCTATGTACCCAATCTCAGTTTGAATCTTCGTCATTAACATATAATATGTAGTTCATTCATACTTACTACAAAGTACATCAAACATTTTATTCTTAATGAACCGGACATACACAACCATCCATGCTCTCACCAGGATTCGAATCTGGACCCACCGGTCCACAGATTACCTTCTAGTTGTTACAATTTCATACCTGAAATGAAACAAAAATTATAGAATGTTTTCTGGATAATATTCCTTTTTTTTAATGAAAATAACTCAACTTCATTTAAAAACGATATATAAGCATAAAGAAATTACTCACATTCATGAGTGATGACCCTCAAAATTTTATTCGTCCACATCCATTAGTTCATTGATTGAGTCTGACTCATCATCGGGTGATGAATCTGAATCAGACTCCCCCAATGAAAAAATGATTGGTGGAATATTTTCTATCGGAAGATTGCCCATGTGCTTGGTCCAGTCCTCTGTGATAAGTCTGTCACAATGTGAATAGAAATTTTGCCACATGTCCGTCGTACATTTTGAAAGAGCTAATGACCATAAATTGAACACCCTATCTTTAGAATAGGGATGTGCATTTATGTTCTGATTATAAAAGTTCTTACAAAACGCCCACGCCATTTCAATAGGGTTATATTGACAATGATATGGGGGCAATCTAAGAACCTCATGACCATGCTCTTTCAGAATATCGTCAACAACATATCGTTTCTGTCGGTCAGTTCTGTAAGGTAAAATTAAATTCCAAAGCTGTTTTTTGCTGAAGGTCAGATCAAATTTGATTTTTTTATTAATCAACCAATTCTGCATCTCACTTTTTTTGCTGGAACTTGTGGGTGGCTTATCCAATTGCACCGAATGATAGGGTGCATTGTCCATCACCACCACACATTTCCCAGCAATCTTTGATAAAGCTGGAATTAGTTGATTAACAACCCAATTTTGAAAAATTTCACTTGTCATGGTCTTGTGATAGTCACGGTCATTATTTTTTGAATCTAACATCAAGTCACATCCTTCCAAAACCCAAAATTACTTCCTGCATGCAACACCGTGAATCGCTTGCCTTCATTTTTTAATGTCGATGGATTCGACTTCATATCAGATTCGTGTGTCCATCGACGAATAGATGAACCATTTTGGTAAATCCAAGTTTCATCTAGGAACACGAATCTGATATTTTCTACAGATTTAAATTGTAAAAATTTTCGCAGGAAAGTAATTCTGGCTGCAACAACATGCTTCTGTTCACATAAAATTTTGCGTTCATTAACCTTTTTGTATTTATACCCCATTGACTTTATAATTTTGAAGAGTTTTGTACGTCCTTCGTTATATTCCAAATGTTCCCTAGCATAAGTCAGTAGTGCGTTGATCGAAAAGTATTCATTTTTCAAATTAAAATTCCAAATTTGTCGTTGCAGATCTTTTCTAATATATAATCGTCTACTGTGGATGTCTTCTTGGGTCTTCCAATAGAACGAAACTCTTTGTCATCATCTTCATTAATGACTCTTCTAATTGAAGTCATGTGCATCTAAAATACAATTTCTATTAATATAAAATATCTTATATTCTTCTAACTTACGTTGAAAATGTTCGCAACTTTCGTTATGATTGTCGATTCCAATATGTTGGGTGTGTGAAGCATAAGCTGTTTTCAATTCCAAATAACACCGCTTCACACACTGCCTCATTTCAACGGAAATTCTTCCTGGCATTTTGATTATAATTCTATAATTATATATAATAGAATGATTGTTTAACTGCGGCAAATTGTTATTATAAGAATAATAAACAATAGTGTAACCTCACTTTGTTTTACTGCGAACCAGAGTTCTCTGATCGAAACTCGCAAGCTCGTCGGACGAGGCCGGGTACATTCGGCAACGTTGAATTTATTTTACGTTTTAACAGCAAATACTGCCAACTTCAGATAAATAAAAAAACGCCTACTATGTGCTCAACCTTTCGTGAACGGACTATAACTATCTTCTCCTTAAACAATGTCTATACTTGTAAAATATAATAACACCTTGTAATTTTAGCGACCCCTGATGAATGGACAATAAAGTCTCGAAAGCTTGAGTGAAAGGAAAAAAAAGAGTCTACTTCTTTCTAACTGACTACTACCCTAATAACACCCACATATTATTATCAATTAGTCGATAAACACCAATTCAGGGTAAATATATAGTTCTAAAAGAATCGTGTTGGAATTGTGAAAAAAATTGTACTCACTTAGTTTGGGTCCCAGATTACGAAAATGATAACGAGAAGTCTGCAATCCTTTTAGTTTTTTCAAAAAAAAAAATCCAAAGTTTCAGTCAGGTTAGGGAGGTTAAGCATAGTTCTAGCCAATTTTCCTCTATTTTCTCAATCAATACTCGTTGGAAATGTTTTATTTATCATTTCCTGAAAGTATCCTGCAAAATAAAGCCTTCGTTTGGTCGAAATCGACGATTTTATTAATTGTTTATTATCTTCACGGCAGCCATGATAATTTGCCCTTGGGCTGTCAACCGGCGCGAATTGCGCAACGTTGCCAATGTTTCAAACTTGTAGTTAAATTTAGGTTGCCTAGTTCGAATATTGTTTCAAGAATGTGTTATCAATTGAAATGATTCATTTCGCACCCTTTTTTTGTGAAACACTCGGCAAGAGTGAATTTGCTATACGAGTCTTAGGGGTCGTTTATACTGGCCCGTAACTTATTCCCTTAACTTATGCCCTTAAATTATGAATGAAAAACTTCTAGGTAAGGGAATAAGTTAAAGTTCGAGTATAAACCATAGCATGAAATTTCTATGTTTCAATTCTTAGGGTAAGGGAAAAGTTAAAGTTACGGGCCAGTATAAACGACCCCTTAGGGATAATATTCCAATTTGAGATCCGGCAAATTAATATGTCCCGTGAAAATGGAAAAAGAATATCTATTAATGTTAGTATGACAGAAATTATAGAATAGCTTGAGTAGGTTAGGTTAGGTAAGATAGGAACAGTGCCAAGTATTAATAGGAGTGTGAATCACTCAAAACACTTATTTAAAAAAAAGATTTCGCTCGTATTAAGAGAAATGGTACTTAAATTATTCCATTCATAATTCAATGGCCATTTCTCTTCCTACGAGCCTTTTTTAGTGTGAAATAAGTGTTTTTGAGTGATTCCCACTTATTAATACTTGGCACTGTTCCTATCTTAGCTAACCTAACCTAACCTAGCAACCTAACTCAAACTCTTTTATAATTCCTTTCATACTAATATTGGAAAAGTTAACAAAAATGGGCTTCCCAATCTCATAATAATTTGAAAGTAACTGGTTCTGGTTATACGATTTGAGACATTGGCAACGTTGCACAAATCGCGACCGATGACAACCGAAATACGCCGAAAGGCAAATTATCATGGCTGCCGTGAAGATAATAAACAATTAATAAAATCGTCGATTTCGACCAAACGAAGGCTTTATTTTGCAGGATACTTTCAGGAAATGATAAATAAAACATTTCCAACGAGTATTGATTGAGAAAATAGAGGAAAATTGGCTAGAACTATGCTTTACCTCACTAACCTTACTGAAACTTTGGATTTTTTTTTTGAAAAAACTAAAAGGATTGCAGACTTCTCGTTATCATTTTCGTAATCTGGGACCCAAACTTAGTGAGTACAATTTTTTCACAATTCCAACACGATTCTTTTAGAACTATATAATTACCGAATTCTCCAACAACAATTCTAAATTATCAAGATTGAGAAACAGAAGAATTTTCCTGTTGAGATGCCGCGGTGAAGGTATCACACCCTCCCATATTTCCAATAACTTGAAGAATATCAAGACACAGTTTGAGTTTCATGATGGTTCAACTGGCCACCACGTAGAGGCATTCACTCACAGGTTGGAGCACCAAATCATTAATCTTGAAATTGAAATAACCATAAAGAACACCAAATATATTGAAAGACGACAGTTCATCCTCGAATCCTCTATAATAGCTGTCTTACCTGAAAATTTATGGTTAGATTTTAAACAGAGAACCTCTACCAAATACAACACTCACTTTCATGATGTTCGTCAGGTCAATGTTAGAAAGTTTGAGAGATTGCTCTCCACCCAGCAAAACAGGGTGGTGTTTCAGAGTTCATGGTTGAAAAACCTCACAGATGTCACCCTCCCTGATGAAGTGAAGACTGTTTTGTCACTTGGCCCCAAGTTCTGCATCCCTCCTAAGAAGAATAATGTATCTATACCCCACCTATTGTCGGAGGTGAACCAAGCTACTAGTAATATACAAGAAAAGAACTCCAGAGACATTTTAACAGCCAGAGTTACCAACGTGATAACAAATTTCTTTCTGAATGAGAGAGTTGTTAGACACCCTGTGACACCGATGTACCTTCAAACCAAAAGATTTCTTGAAGATCACCCTGAGTTGATTGTCACCACCTCAGATAAAGGCAACGTCACAACAGTGATGTATAAGGACGTATACGATAGATTGGCCCTTGAACACCTTCAGGATACTGAAGTATACACAGTGCTCAGACACAATCCCTGCAGTACGTACCAACAAAGAGCCCTGAAGATGATTTCCTCATGGAAAAAAGAGGGGATTATTACCCCGGACCTGGCCTCCAAGTTGTCCTTTTACAAGGGATCCTTAGGCAAATTCTATGGACTCCCCAAGATCCATAAAGAACAGTTGGCACTAAGACCCATCATTTCTTCCATCAACAGTCCGAATACTGGTTTTGCTGTGTTCATTAGAGATGTTCTGACTCAGGCATATGATCGGACCAATCCATATTATGTATCAGATTCCTTCCATTTCGCTGAAATGACCAACAACTTTGAAATTCCCCAAGGACATGTACTAGTGAGCTGGGATGTTGTTTCACTGTTCACCAATATAACAGTTGAACTGACCATTAGAAGCGTCGAATACTATTGGCCACAGATACAACCGCACTGCCCAGTACCCTTACCAACATTCATTGAAATGATTAAGTTTGTTTTTGACACCACGGTTTTCACGTACAATGGGATAATTTATAAACAAAAGGATGGAGCACCTATGGGTTCATTAGTACCACCAATATTTGCTCAATATGTGATGGATATGGCTCTGGCTGTCTGCTTTCCCAAATTGCCATTTCGAATAATATTCTGTAAGAAGTTTGTCGATGATGTGATCGCACTTATACCGGCTGAACATGGAACCACTGCTTTGAATGTCCTGAATAGCTACGACCCCAGAATCCAGTTCACAGTTGAGGAAGAGGTATTACAATCAGTTCCTTTTTTGGACACCAGAGTCGTGAGAGTTGATGGTTGACTGGTACCAGAAGCCTATGTCCTCGGGTAGATACTTACATTATCTTTCATATCACCCACTGAAAGTAAAGATCAATTTTATAATTAATATGAAATCCCGTGTCTCCAAGATTTGTCATCCAACCTTCCTTGACAAGAATTTGAAATTGTTACATCGTTTGCTTACTTCAAATGGATATCCACAGGGCATGATTAGGAGAATACTATACAATACTCCAATGGCGACTGAACAACAGGGACGACCTACTGAACCGGTTGACCAGACGATATCTAGTGAACCGAGGATGACATTTATAACTCTCCCTCATGTAGAAGGCCTAGTACATGAGATCTCCAGGTTGTTACCAACTGAAACCCGCAAAACAGCTGTCAGAAATGTCAAACCCTTGAGAAAAATCTTCACTAAGATGAAAGACCGTGATGAGGTGGAGGAGATGAGTGATGTGGTCTATCAGATTCCTTGTTCAAACTGTGAACAGGTTTATATTGGTCAAACTTCCACCAAACTGAAACAAAGATTGGCCTTGCACAGAAGCAATATAAGAACTGAACGTGATGCCTGTGCATTGTCCAAACATTCCATCCAACATAACCATTTCCCTGACCTGAACGGAGTGAGAATTTTGGACAGAGAATCGAATTACAGAAAGAGGACCTTTTTGGAGATGGTGCGGATCTGCCAGACAGACAATTCTATTAACTCGAACAGAGATGTAGATGGGCTAAGCTCTATTTATTCTCTCCTCATTGACATGGATGCCAATATAAGAAGAGGTTGGTATAACAGACCAATCTATGAATAATTGTTTCTCCCTGACCACCGAGTGACGGTTCTAATACAGTGTGTTTTCCACCCTGATCGTGATGTGAAAGTTTTGGTGTCTTGTTGCTAGTTCCATATCGGCATAAAGGTGCTCCCTTTCTCTCTCTCTTGTTTGTTGTGATTTCGAAAAATTTTAATATGTCATTGTAATGTCATTTGTCGTATCGTTGTTTTGTTTTCTTCAGAGATGACAATTTCTTTGATTTCTGAAGGTTAAATATCTTTGTGATGTGACCAATTTTATTAAGTTCTATGCCTTTGACAGGCTGACATAATTCAGCCATAGAGATTTGTTGACATTTCCCACTGAATTGACATCCCTCAAATTTGTTGTTTTGACTGGGAGTTTTTCCATTATTTACTGCATAAAATGATTACATGTATTTTCTAACATCTTTATTATCAAACTCAAATTCGTGAGTTTTGTTACTCTATACTTGTAAAAATATAATAACACCTTGTAATTTTAGCGACTCCTGATGAAGGGACAATAAAGTCTCGAAAGCTTGAGTGAAAGGAAAAAAGAGTCTACTTCTTTCTAACTGACTACTACCCTAATAACACCCACATATTATACATATGTATATATTCTATGAATTTGGAAGTTGGTGCAAGAGAAAAAAGTTAATCTAGGATTGAAAATTCTGACGAAGGCTTACTCAACGAAGGATAAAATGATAACTAGATGGGCAATAACGTTATTTCTCAATAACGGTTATCAACTGTTATGGTTATTTTCAAATAACGGTTGTAAATAACAGTTGAATACGTTATTTGATATATAAATATAATGAATTGATAGACTTTCTAGAATTCTTATTGTAGACTAATAACTTAATTGAGTTTCTCTGGAATAAAGATTCTATTTAATATTCAAAGATACAAACATAGGTAATGGGAAAACCTTACCTGGAATAAAGAAACGACATTTAAAGCTATTAATTACAATTCTTTGAAAAACATGTTTATCTGACAATTTCCTAAAATATGTCATTGATAAACAAAAATGAATAACATAGCAACGTAAAACTGATAATGCGATTTTAAAGGAAAAGGTAATTTTTCCTTTACATCACCCCTCCTGGGGAAGAAAATATTTGCAGAATATTTTGATTTATTAATCTTTCGTTCTCTTCAAACTGTGGTACTGGAGTTAATTTTGAAATGTGAAAATGGTTCGACTCTAATTTCTTGTGGCCTGTGTTAATTTTGTAGATGGAGTTGGAAATTTTTTCTTCTATTCTAAACGGTCCAATTTTAATTTCATCCAATTTTTTCCTGTTTAATTTGTTTCCATTCTCCACAAATACCAGGTCACCGACATTGAAATTATAATTTTTACGACCTTCATCAAACATTTTTTGTTGTAATTGTGATTTTTAATTGTATTATTCAGAGCAATTTTCTTGTCCTGAATCCAGTTTTCAGATCTGTTTTGTTTAAGCTCTCTTGGTAAAATTGTGGCATCTGTTCCGAACATCAAATAAGACGTGCGTATTTTGTAACGGTATGTTCCGTATCGTTGTATTTTCCCACACATTCTTTAGCTATAGTAGTCCAAGCCACTTTCTTCTCATTTTCATTTATTTTACATCTTATTTTATTTATAAGTGTTTGGTTCAACCTTTCATTCAAACCATTTGAAAAAGGCGAATCTACTGCAGTGAAGATTAATTTAATTTTTTCTCTTCTAGAAATTTCTTGAATTCCTTTGAATTGATACCTGGATACTGATCTGAGAGAATAGTTCCTACTTCTTCAGTTTCAGAAATGTTTTCCATTAATTTGATAAAGTCACTTGCATTTTGTGTTTTGGAGGTTAAGATATAAGCATATCTTGTAAAATGATCCACAAGTAGGTGCATATATTTTTTTGTTGAACGTGATCCTCCAAAACCACCAATGGTATCTATCGACATAATTTCAAAAGGTTTTGTGGCTGGGCCCAGATGTGACAATAATCCTATTTTCTTTTCTACTCTTGATTTATTTTTTAAACATATAGTGCAGTTTTTACATACTTTTTTTATGTTGTAAGTCAAATTTTTGGCTGTGTAAAAAGGTCCGATCATATTTTGCAATTGCCTGATTCCTACATGGCATAAGTCTTTATGTATAGTTTCGATCAATTTTATACTGAAAAATTCTGATAATATGATTTTCTCTTTTTTTTCGAAATTTTTTTAAGTAAACATTAGCCTTCGTTATCAAATTTTTGTCTGTTTTTTGGATACTTGGGTTTTTCTTCTGATCTTCTAGTATATCCTCTAATTTTATTAAATTGACTATTTTTAGTTGTTCCTCTTCGTTTTCATCTGGTTCCAGAACAGGATTTCTGCTAAGGCAATCGGCTTCTGTATTATATTTACCTGGAGAATATTTCACTTGAAAATCATATTGTGAGAGGTAATAAGATAGATCTCCTAGCTCTTCATCAGTCCTTGCTTTTATGTTCATATTCTCCAAAGGTTTATGATCCGAAAATACTGTGAATTTTCTTCCAATCAATTTGTGTTGCCAGTATTTCACGCACTCTTTAATAGCTAAACATTCTAAATAAATGGCTTTTTTCCTTTTCAGCACCTCATTTAGTTTTTTTGAGAAATATGCTATGGGTTTTTCTTCTCCATCTTTTTGTGGTTGTTTTAGAATCCCACCTACACCCAACAAACTTGCATCTGTATAGATATGTATGGGTAAATTTTGATCAAATATCGTCAATACTGGTTGCGCGCACAATACATCTTTCAGCTTTTCAAATGATTCTTGACATTCTCTGGTCCAAATAAAGGCCTGTCCTTTTCTAAGAAGATTGTGCAGAGGATCTAACAGTATAGCTGCATTAGAAACGTATTTGTAATAAAAATTTATTTTACCCAAAAATTGCCTTACATTTTTTTGGTTCTTAGGAACTGGAAAATTTCTGATTGCGATTAAATTATCTTTTAACGGTTTAACGGAATTATTCTGAATAATATGGCCAAGGTATTTAATTGAATCAGCTGCAAATTTGCATTTTACAAACTTTAACCTGAAGCCTTCTTCCTTAATTGCTTGAAATAATTCCTTCAAATGTTCCATGTGTTCGGAAAAAGTTTTTGAAAAAACCAAGAGATCATCAATGTAACACACAGTGAAATTTGAAAGTTTATGTTTTCTTATAATATTGGACATAATTCTTTGAAATATCGCTGGTGACGTTTTTAAACCGAATGGAAGGCAAGTCCACTGAAAATGACCCTCTTGTGTGACAAAAGCAGTCTTGTATCTATCTGTGACTCGTAGCGGAATCGACCAAAACGCTGAATTTATGTCCAGAGTTGAGAAAAATTTACAGTCTCTCGTTTTTTCGACTAAATCCTCAATAAGGGGAAAAGGTTGTGCTTGCGGAACTACAATTTTGTTAAGGTCTCTGAAATCTATGCACAATCTTGATTTCCTATTCTCTTCCCTTTTGAATGCTAGAGTTACTGGGGATGCAAACGGACTGTATGATTCCTCTATCAACTTTCTGTCCAATAATTTTGAAATTTGTTCTTCGATTTCTCTTCTGTCATCCATCGTGCATCTATATGGCCTCTTACAGCAATACCTTTCAACCAGTAAATCAATATGTGCCTCATAACCTGACACAGTGCCGATATCGTATTTATCTTTAGCAAAAATAGATCTATATTCTGCTACCAATTCATCAATTTTTGATTTCTGATCGCAACTTAAATGGTTCACTTCAAGTTCAAAATTTCTTTCTTCGATACCTTCATTAAAGTTTACAGAGTATTTATCATCAATTATTTTTGAATAGTTTTCAATTTCTTCTGAAATCAATATACTCTTTTTATTTTCTTCTAGATTAGACGTGATTTTAGAAATTATATTTTCTTTTGTTGGAACTGCTTGGCTTATTTTCAAATTCTCATCTTGTTTTAAGTAGAAATTTTTGATACAATCCAGTCCAATCAAAAAGTCATAATCAAAATTTTTTTCGTCTATTATGAATGCATTGATTTTTTTTTCTACATCAAAAATTTTTATATCCAATGCTACAATACCATTTGATTTTTTTACGCCATTAATCGTTTTTAAGTTAGTATTATTATCTCTATTTCTGTGCTCATGCTCATTATTAATCTTCAAGAGTCTTGAGTTTATTAAAGAAACATTAGAACCAGAGTCATAAACTCCAAAAACTTCGAGATTTTTATTCAATACTAGCTTTATTTTGATTAATGGCGGTACAATAAGTTTTTTGAATCCTCATGTTTTATTTCGCATTCTAATTCTGAATTGTTAACAAGTCTAATTTCCTTTTTTTCTTTGTCTTTATTATTTTCATTATACCAACATAACGATTCCGGATGATAGCGTTTGACTTTTTTTAATTTTTCACAGATACTGCATTTTTGCTTCCTATCTATGTTCAGGTTTCTATCATTATTTTGTTTAAATAACTTATTTCTATTGACAAGATGCTCCAGCTTACCAATTTCATTGAATAAATCTTTTGTTTCAAAAATATCCTCTTTATTTATCCTATCAGTAATGAAAGTTGGTAGACCAGCAGCAATTATTTGAATGAGAGTACTTTGATCAATCGTTCTACTCACTTCAAGCATTAATCTTTCTTTTCTTATAGCATAATCTAATAAAGTACCTGTTTGGTATTTGTAAGATAATGCATATCTACTAGCGGACCAACCTATATTATTCGAAAGTTCGACAAAATGTTTTTTTTCTATTCTGACCACTCAGATTGTAAAGTCAATTTCAGTATCATGGAATTGTACCATTCTAAACAAGATTTATCAAGAAATATTCTAAATATTTCTACTTTTTCTTCATCTTCATTGATGTTGAATCTTATACATTCCCTTTCGAAGAACTCCATCCACTGGTATGCATTGACATTTGACTTACCATCAAATTTCTCAAGAACAAACCTCTCAGCAATTTTCCTCACATTTGGTTTTTTATTTTTCTTCCTATTTTCTTCTAACTCTTTTAAAATTTTCACCATTGAAGTATTTTCATCACTGATTGAATCAGCATCTGAATTCTTCACGTTTGCTTCCTCCAGATACTCATCTTGAAAGATTATATTATCATCATCATCAAAATATGCTTTTTTCAATTCTTCTGTTAAGGAAATCCATACACTCCTTCGTTGATGTCTCTTCTTCAATGTGTTTCTCACTCTTGCAAAATTTCTTGACTTACATATTTCTTTGTGAAGAGATATGGACTGATACTCTTCAGGACCAAAAACGTTCTATCTTCTTCAGTTTGAATCGAAGTTAAAGCTATGAAATTAGACTTTCCATCTTCTGTCTGTTTAATTTGAAAGAGAACTTCAATCTTGACATTTTTTCTTGTTGCTTACAAAATGTCGTTTTATAATAATGAATTGATAGACTTTCTAGAATTCTTATTGTAGACTAATAACTTAATTGAGTTTCTCTGGAATAAAGATTCTATTTAATATTCAAAGATACAAACATAGGTAAGGGGCCATCCATAAATTCATGAGTTTTTGAGCCCCCCCCGTCCTTGTCAACAGGGGTCACATTTCTGAGACCCCCCCCCCTCCCTAGTGTGACGTCACTGTTTTTGCAATTCAACATCGAAAATTAATAAATTAAAACAGCAGTTCCGAAATTAGTTTTATTTCCATTTAAATTACGTACTTTTTTATGAAATAAAATATAATACAATATTTGAAAATATCAATAAAAAAAAAATAAACTAATGAATAATGAATTAACTTCTTCCTGTATATGCTGTTTTTTTTTATCAGCGTAAGTCCACTGTATGTTTCGTAGAATTACGGTAAAGATTACCTAATCTATCTTTTTGTTCATTTTGAACTTGATTTATTGAACTACACTACTGGAAAAAATTGATGGATCA
>CM024240.1:20747481-20795686 GCA_013421045.1 Propylea japonica | reverse complement strand
TGGCTACAAAAAAAAATAGATTTTGGATGACCTGAAAGCAAAAGGTTGCCTCTGATGAAAAATTGAGAGGAAAATTGAAAAAATTACTAGGGGGGCAACACGATAATCAGGTATGGCGGGAATTGAAGACAGAATTACCTTACTGCCTCTAATTTGGTTCCGTAATGAGGAGGAGGGCCATAACACCTTGTCACAATTTGGTGAAATCTATCCTCTATAAAAAAGAATTGAATACTTCCGCTTGTAGTATACGGAAGGGTTCATGAAAATAAGGCCATCGAATTATATGAGAGGGACGAAAGGAGTACACATAATTCGATGCGGCTTATTAATTGACCAGAACACCCTTTTTGGCAGCCTCTCCTGACGGTTTTTTAATTGGAAATGATGGTTGATCGAAGTAAAATGCCTCCAATCCGTAAAGGGAAAACTGCGAGATCACGATAAACCGAATTGCTTCAGTATCACAGAAAACGAAATATCGTAAGAAACTTTTTATGTAGTTGTTCGACAAAATTAACATCTTTTTTTTCAGGTTGAAACGAAATCACAACTATTTCTACCAAATTCAGGGACAGCTGAACATATGTAGAAGAAATTATTGTGATTTCGTTTTATACGCAGATAACGATTTCCATATTGAGAGAATTGAAAAGGGATGATTCATTATGGAACGAGAAGATGGTGCCGAAACTCACAGATTTCTATATGAAATGTATTCTCCCGGAATTAATAGATGCAAGAATACCAAGAGGCATGAAAGCTAGAGAACAAATTAATTTTTTGGTCAATAAATTTATTCACTTTATGTAATTTTTTATTCTTTTATGATAACACTAAATTCAATTCAGTACAAGTTAAACAAAATGAGATACGTCATCATAAGAGGAAGAATTTGATATAGTTATAATTAACCAGATTCGAAATTTTTAATATAAATCAAACAACCCTAATCTCAAAAATATTGTTAATAAAGTGAGAGAGAGAGAATATGTGTAATGTTAGTTGATTTTCACTCTCTCGTGGAAATATCACCACAGGTTGAATTTGAAATGAATGGTCTGCTTATTCTGCTTACAAGTTCAAAAACATGACAAAAGTCATGGATAATGAAATATCAGGCTAAAAGTTAGAATAAACTGAGTTTTACCTATGACTAACCAATTTCAAGAATTTTAGATGGAGTCTAAAAAATATACCAGATGAATTCGTACAAACTTTGCAGAGGATTCGTGTAAGTAGTTGCTTTTTCACCCTCATAAATCAAGGGAATAATCAAAGTTGAATTTGAGTGGTTTGGGAATCATTCAGGTCAAGTCGACCCATGGATAATAAACGAAAGATAAAATCATTTCGGTTCTAGCGATGACCAACCAATTTCTAGAATTTCGAAATACATCAAAGCAAACAAAAACCCCAAATATGACGAAACCATTTTCGAAATCCTATACCTACCTGTGAATTGGTATTGAAGTTGATCCCTCACCTAATACTTACTTTCTCTTTACAATATGCAGGGTTAGGGTAATATTCATTCAGGTACTTGTCGAAAGAAATAGTGAAGTCAGTGACGTTTTCGATTATAAAATAGTGGACAACAAAAAAAAATTCGAAGTAAATGGAAGCAAACAACCAAAAATGTTACAAAACCCCACTTCTAATATACCCAACTTCTCTAAAATTTGACAAAAAACCTATCAGGTACTTCTATGTCAACTACAAATCGTTTTCTTAACAACTTTCCCCCCGTGAAACGAAATGTTTTCTCTCGTGTCGATATTGAACATCCTAGAAATAGCGTAATGAACTGAAAATCGAACTTCGTATGAATTTGAATGGTTTGAGAATTCATTCCTGTCAAGTCAACCCATGGATAATAAAACGAAAGATAAAAATCATTTCGGTTCTAGCGATGACCAACCAATTTCTGGAATTTCGAAATAAATCAAAGCAGACAAACCCCAAACGAGACCAGCCCATTTTTCGAAAAGCCATATACCAACCTGCTGAATTGGTATAAAACGAGACGAAGTCTGGTATTGAAGTTGATCCCTCACCTAATCTTACTATCTTTTACAATATGCAGGGTTAGGGATTCATTCAGGTACTTGTCGAATGAAATAAGTACAGTCGATAATAAAATAGTGGACAACAAAAGGAACTTCTCTGAAATTTGACAGAAACCTTTCAGGTACTCTATGTCAACTGCTATCGTCCTCACCGTAGGACATTACAACTTATTCAGTCATTGGTGAACAATATTTAATCGGGATAAAGCGGTTCTCATTTCGACAATCAGTTATCGCCGCATTACTCAATACCTAATTAACATTCGATAAGATTCAAAATTCACTTTGATACGAAATTAATGGGAAGGTAAATATCCGCACGAGATAAAAAATTATGGTCAATAGAAAGAAAAAAATGAGTTCTCGCAATCTGAATTGTCATACAATATTATTTGGCGAATAGAATGGATGAAGGTAACGATTCACGCATATATCGAATAAATATTATTATATTGTACTGGCCTTTGGTGATTTCGAATAACTTCTACAACTGTCCAAACTGTTTCAAACTTAGATTGAATCGGTGATTCCTTTCAGGAGATACATACAGTGGTTATAATTTCCATTCAAATTCAAAATACATTTTCGCCAGAAAATATTTCCCCAGTCTCTAATTTTTTACAAAAAAATATTTCTGTAAGTGGAAAACAATTTTTCTAATATTGCAATTTCAAAATTCCGAATATATCATGTATCAAAAACCCCAGATAGAACCAAAACTCGAAACTGAGTCTGTTATGGTATATTCGAAGCTCGCGTTCCGAAGTAAGTTTTATTAGGGGTCATAAATACCGACGGGATGTGGTTTTATGGGCAAGTGGGCGTTTCTTATTTTATTCCTTTAGAATTTCGTGTTGTGCCATCTAGCGGAATTTAGGCTTCGACACAATGTATCCAACACCCTTAAGAAAGAAATAAACACGACCTGTTGTACCAAAACTAAATTACTATAGTCCGTTCACGAAAGGTTGAGCACATAGTAGGCGTTTCTTCATTTATCTGAAGTTGGCAGTAATTGCTGTCATAACGTAAAATAAAGTCAACGTTGCCGAATGTACCCGGCCTCGTCCGACGAGCTTGCGAGTTATCAGACAACTCTATGCAATATTGACAACATTGCGTATCAATCTGACAAGAAAATAAAGAACATAACCTAAAATTTCAATATACACAGTGGCCAACCGACGGCTCAACCTTTCGTGAATGGACTATATATCACTATATGGAAAGAAATAAAAAAATTTCAATTGATTTATTTAAGAGTTGCTTAGTTCGAAGTGGGAAGAAAGGAAAGATGAACTAAGCAAGAAAACCCTACACTCACGAACTATTTAAAAAAATATATATAATCACATTAGACAAAATGCTATTTCACTAGAATTGACTTAGTAGAAATTAATTTGGATTTTATAGTGGTGAACCTCGATATAACAAATCGAAAAGGAATTCAATCGATGCTTCAAATACAAATCGTCGTACCTGGCAACGTTGCTGTCACTGGGCGAATCGCCGCCATCTTACATGCCCAAACCGATGGATTACCGGTCCGTGTTCTATTTGAGATTGTTGTGATTTTGAACTGATGAACTGATAAAATTTCCTTCGGAACTATCCACGATATTCTGATTTGGTACTTTGATTTCAAACCTTATCGTTTCGTTGATTGTCATCCAACTGAAGTGATTTGGGAAATTGCAATATGGGCAAATAGGGCAAAAGTTCTGCACACCCTAATTATTGACAGATTTTCTTCTGGTATCCACTCCAAAAAGTAAATTGAATATAATTTTATGGATATTTGGCCATTTTGAAAAATAAAAGTATTCCTTACATTTTTTCGTTTAATGCGCTCCTTTCGCGTTATTGGAATATCAAAAAAATATATCTGTCAAATTACAAAGTTCAGGTACTTTGGTTGAATGCAACTCTGTTAAAAAAATTGATAGAATTAAATTTTTTTGTTGTTGCCACGTCTATAAGTTGAGAATGGATGCCTAGCATTTTTCATTAGGTATGATTGGTAAGCGAAATATGGGTATGATATTGACAACTCACAGTGGAAGTAATCTTGGGAATCTCGTAACTAATACATAAAAATCAAAGTTGAAACTACAGAAACCCATACAATTCAGTGACGTATTCACTAGGTTCATCATACAACTCAAGTTCTCACTCTGAATATAAAGAATGTTAGGTTTTAGGACATCAGCATGCATGTAGATCTAAAAAGTGTAAGCTTATTATAATCAATTTCAAGTGGATAACCAGTTATCATTTTGGTTAACCAATTGCATTCAAGCGATTTTGTTTTAAAGTAATGACGTCAGAATTCCTTCGACATCATTGATTTGAACTGCAAATGACCAGATTTAAGAGCTGGGTTAAACTTCTGGTTATTAGAAAAGTAGGGTTGTACGCGGCAAATTTCAAAAGTTGTTGACTGACAAAGCATACTTGAAGAAGATATGTATTTGTGAGTTTAGCCATGTTACGATTTAGCTTCTAACTTGTTAATATTATTCAAAATAGAATTGGCCTAAGTTCTTGAAAATTGATGATATTGTTTGAGTATAACAAAACGTTCTTTCTTTACTTGGATAATAGGAAAAGCTTTGTGTTACAATAAATAGCTCTCGACTGTTAGAAAAAATTATGAATTTGTGTTTAAGTTCCCAAAAAAAGTGGTTAGTGGAACATTCTGAAAAACATATATTCATCGTTACATTGAATCCACGTTTCAAACATTAATGTTTTGGGATGCATGGAGTTGAACTTGAAGCATAATAATTTACATTTGCAAATGAAATTTTGTATTTATTGCATAAAACATAAAAAAATATAAATATAACCTTAATTGACAATTGCCAAATAACCAGAAACTGCATTCAAGCGACGAGAGCCGAGTGCTGGTTATTCGTTCTAGGACAGCAGTTATTATTGGTTATCCACTTGAAATTAATTTATGATTATTATGAGACCTGTAAATACCTTCTGTAATTCCAATTCAGAAGAAAATCCCAATCCATAAACTGTGTTAGCCCTGATATCTGACCACTGGCCAAACTTTTGCGATGTTTTTGTAAATGTCATATTTGGAGTTACTGTGCTATTTATTACTGCTTTCTGACCTTCTACACTTATTATTCTATACAAGCTTCTGGAATTATCATAAAAGAAAGATACGCTTACTGCGGTACTTGATGCTGGCATCCATGATCGCTTTGTTTTTGGATCTATGTGAAATACATGTGCCTTACAGGAGAAAATAGGTTGTTCACTGAAAAAATAATGGATGTTAAGTTCTAGCCATTAAAGAGACGCAGATTGACATTAATTATTGTTTCTTCATGAAATTCCTTGCCCTCAAATCTATTAGCACAAGATATAATTTCATGAATGAACCACATGACATCTCTATATTTGTTCATATGAAGATCTTTGATGGAAATAAATATCATTAAGAAGAATGGTACAAATTACTAACCCTATAAGAATTCCAAAGAATAACAAGTTTATATTGGAAATAGCATATTATTTCAAAATGAAAATGGTGACATTTTTAATTTATAGTGGCTGATCATTCGATAACAAGAAAAATAATGAAACTTTAATTGAGAACTTGTAGTCAGAAAACAGTGTTAAATGAAAAGGGTGTTTTTACATTCTTCATCAGAGTGAATAGAGATAATATTGATATTGAAAAGTGCATATATATGACCAAAAAACACTCCAATTTGTTTAATACGAACCCCATAGTATCTTTGCCGGATGTCATTTATAAAATCATTTATTTTGGATGGGATAAATAATTTTAACGTATCCTATCAAATCAAATGTAGAACACAACTGTCAGTGTCAAGTGTCACGAACTGACGTTTCTGATCCTGACGTTTCATAAATCATAGAATTAGGACCACAGACCACAGAACATATTAGGACCATAGAGATATTTTTTTCTATGACAATTAAACGTTGCCGTTGTTACCACGTGTGTTAGAGACGAGCCGTATTCATAGTTGGCCCTTGAGGGTGAGTGTGAGTTTTATGGCCCTTATGAATACTAGACATAAAGGTGACATTAACTGTCACTCAACTCAAGGGCGAACTATGAATACGGCTCTTAAAGAGCAGAGAGAGCTCGGAGAACTATTAAATAGATAAATAAAAGAGTTTATTTATCTATAACTATAGTCCGTTCACGAAAGTTTGAGCCGTCGGTTGGCCATGATAATTTGGTATACAGCCTATTCGTTTTGAAGAAAAATATAATATTTACCTACTTTTTCAAAAGATTAAATTTTCTAAGATGGTTTAATCCATTAAAATCTTAATTCAAAATGTAATTCCAAAAAAAAATATTAGCTAGATAATGCATTCTACAATGACTTTTTCACGAACACCCAGTAGAAACTTAGGTTTCAAAATGAAATGAACTCGAACAGAAATCAGAATAATTTAAAATCCTGTCAAAAGATAATAGATATTATCACCAAAAAAAAAAACAGGACGAAAAAATGACATAAAGCATGAATTCGTCCAGTTCCTTTTTTCTATCGTCAAGTGTGCCATGCAAAGTGAAAATTGAATGCCCAAGAATAAATTATGTAGTTTTTCATGGCAATAACGAGATTTTTTCGAGTAATCTAGATTTTGTGGTTTGAAAGAAAAATCATGATATTTTGAGTACGGACCTGAAAATTCAATATTTCATCAACTGTTTGAAAGAGCTTCCGGAACTGAACAAACTCATGAAATGTGATCGAAATCGGACTATCCATTCCAGAGTTATAGCTATCGCAAATTCGGCCAATGTTCATGAATCACCCTGTATCTCGGCAACTAATGGTCTTAGGATACTCAACAACCAATTTTTCTGAAAGGCCTGGATGTCCTCTGCATTCACCATTTATTTGGCTATATGACCAACGACTCATGGAACACCATAACTGATTCAAGTATGTTAACCACATGTATAGTCCGTAACGAAAGGTTGAGCCGTCCATTGGCCATGGAAATTTGGCATATTGCACTGTGTATATTGAAATTTTAGGTTATGTTGTTTATTTTCTTGTCAGATTGATACGCAATGATGTCAATATTGCGTAGAGTTCTCTAATAACTCGCAAGCTCGTCGGACGAGGTCGGGTACATTCAGCCACGTTGACGTTATGGCAGCAAATACTGCCAACTTCAGATAAATAAACATCAAACACCTACTATGCGCTCAAACTTTCGTGGGCGAACTATAGCTGTGTACCAGTCCTGGTTTACATCATAGGGAAAGAAACTTGTTCTATGGTACATATGTTCAGCTCAAAAGATTTTGGGGGTAGATACTCCGTCTTGCGTCACTACCACATCCTACTCCACCTTCCCCTACCTAAAGCCTTGTTCGCACTACGCTAGTAGTTTAGTCGAGTAGCTAAAAATTTAGTTACTAAACGTGTGTGAACACCAAGAATTTAGTCGAGTAGATTAGTGAATAGTTTAGTCGAGTCAATCCATTTGGTTCTATTTTATCGGGCGAGTAGAGTAGCCTCACGCGATACTCTTCACTCGCTCACGGACTAGACAGGTCCGAACGATCAGTTTAGTTGAGTGCATTAGTATTATTGTTTGCCATAGATAACCTAAAATCATAGGTAAAATACTTGTTCTATGCCGAAAATGTCCGTTGGAGCGAAGAAATCACCCTTAAATTCGTAACAGAATACGTCGAACATGAATGTTTGTGGAATATTGAATCTCAATCATACAAAAACAAGCGAATGAAGCAGTCCGCATACCAGGATACAAATTTTATCATCCACCTCTTCTAAAATAGCCATCACGATTCACAAGTTTATTTACTTTATTACGTTGCAATTTGTCCATCTCACGAATGGTTTCTTTTCGCTTCAAAGAAATCGCGTAAAAATTTGTGCCTTGGCAGTTGTTCACTCGACAAAGCGATTCTCACTTGTGAACTCTACTCGACCAAAGTGCGAACGATTGGATGGACAGTAAGTAGCTACTAAATTTCTCACTACTCGACTAAGCTACTAGCGTTGTGCGAACAAGACTTAAGTCTTAAGTCAAAGTTGAATACAGTAGGATCTCGCTAATCCGGCCCTATATTGAGATCGGTAGTGCCGGATTGCCGAAATTGCCGGATTAGTGGAGATATGGTAAAAAAAGCTAAATAGACCATAAAAACATCGTATAATACGTATCATCGTACTACAAAACAAGTACAGTATAAAAATAGTTACATAATATTATGTATAAATCGTTAAAAATATTACATATAAGCAAAACACAGTTAAGATCAATGTAAAAAACGGTTTGTTTAAAACTAGATTTAACACCGCCGAGTGCCGGATTACTGGACGTGCCGGAGTGGCGCACGGCCGGATTATAGAGACTGTACTGTATACCGATTTGGTCCGTGGAAATTTGTAATAAAAGAGTAATAATTTCGAATTGGGTATTTTTTTCATTTCCGTATAGTCATTTAGCGATCTAGTGACTTAGTGGTGATGATGTTGCTGGTGTTGCTGGCGTTGCTGGTGTTGCTGGTGTTGCTGGCGTTGCTGGTGTTGCTGGTGTTGCTGGCGTTGCTGGTGTTGCTGGTGTTGCTGGTGTTGCTGGCGTTTCTGGTGTTGCTGGCGTTGCTGGTGTTGCTGGTGTTGCTGGTGTTACTGGTGTTGCTGGCGTTGCTGGTGTTGCTGGTGTTGCTGGTGTTGCTGGTGTTGCTGGTGTTGCTGGCGTTGCTGGTGTTGCTGGTGTTGCTGGTGTTGCTGGCTTAGCAGTTACAACCCTGAAATAAGATTTCGGATAAGTAAATGAGAATAATTATTAACAGGAAAAATATCTTCAACATCAAATATGATGAAACTGTCCTATTTAATTAGAAATCTTGAGCATCTATACTAATATTATGAAGAGGAAGATTGTATGTTTGTGGGTTTGTGGCGTTGATACGAGTTAACTCATAAGCTACTTGACCGATTTCAATAATTCTTTCACCTTAGAATGCTACACTATCCCTGAGTAACATAGGCTATACTTTTCACCCGAGAAAATTGAGGAAACCTACTATAACTTCAATGATAATAAATATGAGTATCAAAATCAGCTATTTTCAGGTGCGCTGCGAAAACCGTAAGACGTACATGGAAACAATGTATGACGGAAATGTACCTCTTCAATAGTTCTACTAAAAAGTCGATAGCATATATCTATCTTTCAAGGTTTACTCGGTATCCGAATGTTTCTCAAAATTATGCATTATTTGGGAATATTTGTTTATGAATACGCTATTGATCTTTATCTAATTAAATACGTCCTTCATACCCAGTATTTAATTTAGAATGAAATTGTCTTTTACATCATTCAATTATGATGAATACATCAAAAGATATGGCAAGTTGAAAATGAAATCGCAGCAAAATGCGTCTCCGAGGTAGGCACTAGGCGGGTAGGAGAAGGTACCGAAGTGTGAGGGATGTATGAATGTATTTCGGATTGCCTGATGCCCGTATGTTTATGATCACAAATCAGATCAACAGATGGCCCTGTAGTCGTTATTTAGGTTATTCATCTACTCTGCAACTAAACGGCTGGATCGAATTGAATGAATTTTTGTGTATACAGAACAACGTCTGTTGGGTCTACTAGTGTTTATATAAATATTCAGATTTCTGACATCAGTGTGAATATAGTGAATTATTCTACATGATAATAGTGAAACTATAAGGTCAAGCCAATTTTTGAGCGCTCGGTCTACTTAAACGAGTACTATATCGTTTTGCCCAAATGTCTGTATTTTGATCATTTTGAGCCGAAAATGGTCTCAAATAATATGGTTTGACTTCCATGATGATGAATTCGTTACAACAGCCATTCAAATGTTCCGATCAAAACGCTGAAATAATCAAGAAAAATTTGTTTGGGTTCTCAGTCAAAATTATTACATTTTTGGTATGTCCAAACATTCAAGATGAATTTATTGAAAAAAAAATCAATGAAACTTATTTGGTCAAGTTACTTGGCAACGAATATTGATATCTTCAGAACAGTTTGTTCAATTATTGTTGATGGATTTTTAGCTTTATTTTCACTATTTCTTTGAGGGTCTCCATCTAGGTACATCTATACGCATATAACGGATTTGTGACATAACTATTATAGCTCGCTCGGCTCACGCATTAATATTTCGAAACCATTAATTGCTGTCATTAAAAAACTAGTTGCCTAAATAACTACTAATCTACTAGTATTAATAAAGAACTTCAGAAAATTCTGTCCCTAGACTTCCTTTCAGTTTTAATTTATTTTATCTCATCTGAGATATGGCGTTTCACTTATGAAACTTTATTTTGTTTATAGAATTCTTGCCTTTTTCCGATAACCTCATTTTTTTTCCATTTTTTCTAAGATTATATCATTCCTTTTCATTGTAATGGTTTAATCATTAAGTTCTCTCAAAATTATGTTTTTTGTTCAATTATTGTTGATGGGTTTTTGGCTTTATATCCACTCTTTTTTTGTAGGTGTACCTGTTGCATATAATGGACTTGTGACATAAAAAAATTGTTATTGTTGGATATTCTCATTTTCAGCAGTTTTTTTCCTCTTACATTCGCAAACACAATTTTGCTTGTTTATCTTATAACAATGAATTTCAAGATCTTCAGATTTTATGAATCAAACACTTTTTATCAGTGCACAACTGCAATGATACTAAAGTCTTGTTCGCACTACGCTAGTAGTTTAGTCGAGCCGCTAGAAATTTAGTAGCTACTCTCCATCTAATCGTTCGCACTTTGGTCGAGTTGAGTTCATAAGTGAGAAGCGCTTTGTCGAATGAACAACTCCCAATGCACACATTTTTACGCGATTTGTTCGAAGCGAAACATTCATAAGATGAAATTGCAACGTAATAAAGTAAATAAACTTGTGAATCAGATCGTGATGGCTATTTTAGAAGAGGTGGACGACGAAATTTGTATAATTAGTAAAAAAAAGCTCTGGGTACGAGAGTGGATCAACAGAAGAGATCAATTAGGGGCTACGAATTGTCTTCTGAGGGAGTTAGCCTTAGAAGATCCCAAGAATATTTTAACACTCTGAGAATGTCAGAGAGTTGTTTCAATTATCTTTCAATGAAAATAGGGTCTCGCATTCAGCGTGAGGATACCCACTTAAGGAGTGCGATTCCCGCAATTACAAAACTACAAGCAGTTCTCTATTTCCTTGCGACTGGATGTAGTTTGAGAACACTTTCGCATGTCTTCAGACTAGGAAAATCCACCATTTCGGAATTCATAGTAGAAGTTTGTGAAGCAATTTATGATACATTGGCGGAATTCATCAAGGTAAGATTTAGGGCCTGTCGGCCTGTTTCACCACTTGCTGATAAGTTACTGATACCTATCTGCAGATATCGTTGAAATGAATTTATCTGCATTTATTATAGTAACGAAATACTTTCTGATTTGTTATATGGAATATCATAAATTTTATAGAAAGAAAAGAATATTTTCTCGACTGCAGAATCTGAAAATCTCCAATTTTAATGAATAGATACATTTTCATTTCAATATCTTTTAGATAGCTATCAGTTACTCATCAGCAAGTGGTGGAACAGGCCCTTAATATATTTGATTGATTTTATTTATTTTTTATTAAAACCAGGTAAGTACACAACTCCTGCACATCTAATTCAATTCATGAACGCAGGTCTAGTGGCATGTACAGCAAAATAACAAGAAAAGGGTAAAGAATAAAAACAGAAAAACCAAAAACACAGCCGGCTGGAAGACTAAGGTCAATAGCCGATTTATAATAATCAATAAAGTTTATTTCTCTCTCAAAAATACAAAAAAAATAAAATTCTATACAAAAAATAATGAACAATTCTCTTATATAACAAAATAATTTCTTTGAATCAGTCTTGATTATCACTTTACTTTTTACTACTATAATTAATTATCACAATGATTTGAAGAACTTGAGGATTGTTCTTCTGAATTGATCAATACAGAGTAGTGCTCTAAGGAATCGGAATCATTTATATAAACTGGTTCATATTGCAACTGTGTCTTCTGCGATTCTTGCAGAAGATGCTGCCGTCTCAAATTGTTCAAATGGAGGTGAATGTGTTCTTGGGCTTCTAATGCAACCAGCAAAGGCAAAGATTTTAATTGGAGACCAACATATTTTCCAAAAACTTCGAATTCGTTCTCTTCTGAAGAGTTAGTAGCCTCAGCTATCTCTTTCAACTGGCTCACCATGCTTGAGAGCTGGGTTATCCTTCTCTTCTTTCTGGGTGGCGTTGAGATAGGTTCCCGAAAAGTATTGTCCCGAAAAGTATTGATGTGCTCAGTATCAGCCTCTTCAATTTGTGAATCATTCCATACCTGAAAAATAAACCAAAGGTTATTGAAATCAAAGTAGTTTTTTATGGAGTGTTAGAGTCTCGGTCAATAGTAAATTTTCTGCATTAGATGCAGTAATAGAGCATATACAGAATATACAATATCTCCAATTTTGCACAAGCTTTCTAGTTTCTCAAAAACTAGGATACTCAGGAAAGTTTGAGAAATACTTATTTTTTTAGATTCCCACGACTGCAGACTGGAAAAAGATTGAGAATGGTTTCCGAAAAGAGTGGAACTTCCCAGGATGCTGTGGAGCAATCGATGGCAAACATGTCATCATTAAAGCACCTCCGGATTCAGGAAGTTTATACTATAATTATAAAGAAACAAATAGTATTGTCCTTATGGCTGTTGTAGATGATAAATATTGCTTCAGCTACATAGACGTAGGGTGTAACGGAAGGGTTAGTGATGGAGGGGTATTTCGTAACTGTAGTTTGTACCAAGAATTAGAAAAGGGGGTTTTACCACAGGGTCATGTCTTAGTTGGTGACAATGCATTTCCCTTGAAAGAATATTTATTAAAACCTTTTCCTGGAAATCATTTAACGTTGAAGCAAAAAATTTTTAATTACCGTTTATCCCGGGCTAGAAGAATAGTGGAAAACGCATTCGGTATACTAGCTGCTAGATTCAGAATTTTTGAGAAAGCGATGCCCTATAGTCCTGAAAAAGTTGTTAAGATTGTAAAGGCATGTTGCGTTTTACACAATTGGCTTCGAGAAACAAAATTACAGAGTAAACATTATGAATTTACAGTAGACAAAGAAAATTATGAAGCAGGAAATATTATTCTTGGTAATTGGAGGGACGAGCCACAGTCTTTTGGTTTACAACCACTACCAACTTCTTTGAGTAACCGTTCAACTCAAAGGTCTACAGATCTTCGAAATAGTTATGCAGATTATTTTGTCTCCGAGGGATCTATCCCTTGGCAGCAAAGAATGATACATTAACAGCAGGTCCGAAGAAATATTTATAGGTATAGAATGATAAAAATAATTGTACATACCAAATTGCTTTCACTTTCTGTTAGTGTTGAATTTAAGTTTCGTAGAGATGCATCCATTAAATTGAACCATTTCACAGTAGGGATATAAACTTCATCGCTCCCTGCACCTGAGTTTTTGGAATCTTTGATTTTTTTTAATTCCTGCGAGTAAGTTGATCTAAAAAGAATTTAATAACGTTAAGTTTCTCAACTTGTAATAAAAAAGTAATCATATAAAATAAGAGCTTATTATGGATATCATTTCAATAAAATTGTGCACTCACCTGAGATTTTTAATTTTCAATTTGATCTCCTTTTCTCCAAATCCTTGTATGGACATAAAGCTTTCTAGATCCTGATATGCAGACTGCTTCATTTGTTTGTTTTTATAAAATGTAGATTTTATATTCCACAAACATTCATGTTCCAGGTATTTTGTCACAAATTTTAGGGTGGTTTCTTCGCTCCAACGAAAAGACATTTTGCGGCGTAAGACAAGTATTCTACCTATGATTTTAGGTTATCTATCTATTTAGGTTATATATCGGCCGATCGGCGGCAAATGCACTCGACGACTCGACTAGAACCGATCGGTTCGGACCTGTCTAGTACGTAAGCGAGTGAAGAGTATCGTGTGGTGGGGTACTCCACTCGCCTGATAAAATAGAACCAAATGGATCGACTCGACTAAACTGCACACTAATCTACTCGACTAAATTCTTGGTGTTCACACACGTTTAGTAACTAAATTTTTAGTTACTCGACTAAACTACTAGCGTAGTGCGAACAAGACTTTAGAGCCAGGCAACTTCTTTCACAACTGTGAAGGCTTGTTACCAGCATACACAACATATCAAACGGTGCGGGCCAATAAGGAAACAGCACTGTGTCCCACATGTTTCTACTCTACGTCGACGGTCGAACGACGTGTTGCATTAGCCGTCGCGTCGTAACGTAACCCGCATCGCATTCGATAATGACAGTGTTTTGTGGTGACAGCGACGGGATTGACAGCAATCAAATCCAAAACATCGTACATCTTAAAAATAATGCAAACGATATTTCCGTTTTCCGAAGAATTATTTTATGCGAACAAGCATAAAAAGAAAAATCTTTGGTTTTATTGTGGAAAGTGGAATGGAATTTTTTTCATTCATTTTTTCCGGAGGAAACCGTCATATTTAGAAGTTTACACTAATCGAGACAGTTCAGTGACAATGCTTTGCTTTACATGATTGGGGGCTTCGATTGAGATCGTACAGCTCATAAGAAGGCCAAAATTAATAGATTGGACGCAACAAAGTATTGAAAAAAAAAATTAATTTAGTATTCTGTTAATCCTTAGTTTCGCCCTAATTTGGTTCGTATGTTTATTTTTTTCAGTATTTGTATTCAATCAAGTAATAGGAACATCCAGAGTTGGACGATACAGGTTTACCACCTAGTTAAGAATATTATCATTTCTCTGAAGAGAAACTTAGATATCATTCTTTCTGGAAAATTTTTCTCAGATTATTCATGAATCTGAAGATAGCGAATATTTGAAACTGTAATATGTACAGGGTGATTTTTCAACATGCTGAATCAATCTGAAATTATCACAATAACCACCCTCAAGTCAGTAAAAAATTCTAGATCTATTTTATGTACCCACCAATATTGTGCTACAGCTACACTTAAAATTTAATCGAAATTGAACAAGTATTACGAAAGTGATCAATAAAAGTAAAAGCTATTGAATCTGATAAATCACTTCAGTAGTCTCAATTGAGGCCCTTAACCATAACCCAAAATTGTTCTGAAGCTATCCTAATTAGTGTAAACTTTTTAAAAAATGTAACGGTCTCCTCTGGAATCCCAGTTTTATTATCGAATTAACTTAATCTTGTAGTATACAGATTTGTTTATATTCTATGCACATAGGTATCTTGAATGATTCGTGTAACGTCTTAAACTTGCAAAATGTGGATAATTTTATTTACAAATGATTAACAGTATATTATACAGGGTCTCTATAAATGATTGTAACAGCGCAGTTGGCTTTGAATTATTTATATAACTTTGTTACGCAGGTTAGGGTGTCAATTATATGACTGGCCAACGGCGGTGCTACAATCATTTATAAGGTATGTAATCACTCAGAAATTTCTACAGAAAATCCACCAGCATTTGATCTATTTGTAGTGTATATGAAGATTAATTGTAAGTGTGGCAGTCAATATAAATATTGTCACAAAAAATAAAGCTACACCTGCTTTTATTCAAAACAGATATTTTATTTTATTTTTTATTATCTGCTTATAAATTTGATTTTCAATACTTACTTTTCATGTAGCTGCATTTATCATCTCATAGGGATTAATAATCACAGCAGGTGAATTTAAATTTCACATTATTTTTTGAAACACAACTAATTTGTTTTGAAGTAGGTAATAATTAAAAATATATTTCAGATTTAAACATTTACTTTTCTAACTTTAATTAAGTGCAATACATAATACAATGCAAAAAAATACTGAGGTTAATGCAAAAACTGAAATTTTTGTCCAAGGCCTCTGGAATTCAAACACTTCTTGCTCTTAGAACACATGCTTTGTTCATTGATAAACTGGAAACATATCACCTATGAGTAGGTCAACCTAAAATAATAACAGGCAGTGTTTCAAAAGAAACTGAAGATTGAAGAAGAAAAAAATTAAGCTGTTCATCAATATCTGAAATTATTAAAATGAGCAACATGCATACTTTACACCATACAAAGAAAACATACCATAATTCCATAGACATCCTTTTGACTTCAAAAGTACAGCCTGTAGAACTGAATTACATTTTTTTTGGAAAATATGACTGTTTGTCAATTTTTCTTTTCCTGGTTGGAGTATTGGAACACTGTAAGTCATAAGCATCATCAATTATTTTAGCAATTTTTCGACCAACACTCTCTTCCAATAGGTCAAGTTTCAGATGAGCTTGTTCTTTCACCACCTAAAATCAAATTTGAAAAAACCGTATGCATGAATATTCCCAAAGACTTACACCATATGCTTTAGTAGCATCAATCGGAGCATTTGAAATTTGATTGGATTCCCTTATAATACTCTGAACATCCATCTCAAATTCAGTCCTACTTGTTGATGGTTGGCATATGTATAGGTTATTGCTCTCGTCGTCGTCGTCATCATCATTCGGTCTTCTTAAAATAGTACTGCTTCTCTTTAATACCAAAGCAACTGCATGGATATGTTTGCACATGACAGCCTTTACAGTGTATTCTGCACAATCACATTTAAATATGTGGATGCATATCTTACACTTATCACAGTATAAGGATCTGCAATCCATTTCACATAAGGCATCATACGAGACGATATGAAATTTATCACTATTATATTCTGATTGAACTCTAAAATCCCCAGTTTCTAAGCAAACTACTTTTGCTGTCAGTCCCTTTTCTGCTCTCGAGTGGGCTTCTCTATTAGTTCTGGCCTGGTAGGAATTGGCAGAAGGTCTTTCAGTTTCAATGATATTTTTCCATAGTTTATCATTTACCAATTCCTCTAGCGTATCCAGTAATTTCTCCACCCTAAAATGCATTTTTTAGAAAAGAATTATTTATTCTTCAAATCTATACCTTATGTTCTGTTTCCCCCTCATTTTATTGTATTTTAATACTTTATTTAAGCTTTCAATAGCCATATTCGTATTAATCCCTGCATTTATTCTGTAGCAGTGTGCCCACATCATGATCCTTTCTTCACTTTGAAAATAATATCTGAAAAAAATTAATGAAAATCTTAAATTATACTTTTCACATGTAGATACACTCACTGCTTTAAATATTTAAGAAATGCATATTCCTGCTCTTTTTCTAAGTGCTCGAAATATTCCTCTTTCATCTTGTGGAATGTCGGTACGTTTGTCTCCTTCAAAATCATTCTCATTCTCCTTTTCATTTCTGTTTTATTTTCCATCTTCTTCAATTTGTTTCTCCCCTGAATATTCCAGTTTTTTATAACATGCCAAGAACAGAGAAGTCTTCTTGGTTTTTTTTCTGTTACCATTGCCTGTAAAATTTTAAAGAATTATAAATCCACAATTTAGATGAATGTTCTCTATTACCTGACACCATGCATTGTAATATTTTATATCATCGTCAGTCATAATATAATCTGCTTCCACTGGCTCTCCGATTTTAGCTTTCAGTGCATTGAAAAAAATAGTTTGGATTGTTTGATCCAGCCTATTTGATAAGAAGAATGCAACAGGGAACCCAATTTTGTTTTCATCTTTGACTAAAACTATGGTCAGATCAAAATGTTTGGAATTTGTGCCGTGGGTTCCGTCAACACATATAATTTTTTTGAATTCTTTGAGCTTTCTCTCCATATCACTATTCATATAGCCTAGGGCAAAATCTTCTTTCTGCAATCCAGGGTAGGTTTCTCCTAATAAAATGAAAATTTGAAAGAAAAGATGATTAAAAATGAATGTACAGTTTTGAATTATATACATACCAATTTGCTTAAACAAAAAAACATAGTTTTTTCCTTGACTGTTCCACTCTTGAACTTTCAAAGCAGTAGCTACCATGTCGTTATCGTGCCTCCTTTTCTCTATATTGAATTTTTTTATGATATAAGCAAAATCAGCCCTTTTAAGTATATTAATTCTTTCTAGCTTATCATTTGTTATTTTTCTTGAATCTTCCAAAATCCTCTCTTTTGAGACTCCTTCTATCAATTTAGTGGCAATCATCTTCTGCGCGTCTTTCGTCAAACGTTTAGAACGAAGTAGATCGTCATGACCAACATGCGTCTCCACAAATTTAACGTCCACAGCTGAAATATACAGGTTCAGATATTCTCATCGGAAACATACGATATTCAATGTGATAGAGAGGGTATATATCATATACTCAGGTATATACCTGATTAAATACAATGGAAACCTACCCTTATGAGTTATCTTAACTCGAATTCTCGAAGGACAATAGCCAGACATTTTAATACTTCCACCAGTATTAATGCTTCGTTGGGTACACTTGCTAGTAAATCCTGCGAATAAAACAAAAAGCTGATACATGACCTCTGGTGAATTGAGTGTATTATGCTGAATAACAAATAGGTACACACCTGAATAATTACTACGATTGCATTCATAATAAACCATCAGTCCTTCAGATGATTTCCTATGAGCGTGTTTGATATAATCCACATTTCTGTTATCAAGTGATCTCCAAGTCTCAAATTCTTTCTCATTTTTGAACGTTAAAAATGAAGTTTTGATATCTAGAGAATGAATCTGCTGTAAATGATTGATTAGCATATCATGTTTTTCGTAACCAACTTTGTTTTCTTCAGGGCAAATTGGACATTTTATTAGCCTGTTCCTTTTAGAGGGAAGAGGTTCTTCATTGTGCATATCTCTCAAATGACGATTTTTGGCCGAAACACTTGAGAATTCCTTTTCACAAATTGGACAAGTCAATTTTTCGCTGGAAATGTATAATGTTAATACCAGGCTGATATATTTCTACAATAATAATAATACCTAATATTCATTGACAAAACAAAATATTACTATCTAATCTAAACACTCACCTTCCTCCTTCCATGTTCTTCAATTTATTTCTTGAAACTTTGCGAATACAAAACAAATAGCTAACTCCGCTAACTGAAAATTTTTCAGCAAACGTCTAACTGACTGTGATCACAACACAATTGACATTGAAAGAAAGAAAAAAACCGTTTCGTTGAGGAATACGATCATAGTCATAGACAAATTTATCTTTCACAGTGTTTTTTGGCCTTCGCTAAATTATAACACACCAAAATTGTAAATTTTTTTCTTAGCTCCATCAAATGCCTATAATTCCATATTTTGTAGAAACTGCGATAAAAAAAATGCATTTTCCCTATATTAAATTCATTAGGAACTGCTGAAACGAAAATCGTAACCTTTTTTCCTCATTTTAAAATCACAGAACACTGTGTTAAAATAGTACGTAACACTGTAACGCTACATCTTAAATGTAACACAAATGTTACAATCGTAACACCTGAAACATCACAACTGTCAAAGAGAGAAAGATATATTTCTCTCTCTCGTTGAGCGTTGACGCACGGTATGCGCATGCATCTGAGTCCGCTGTTTCCTTATTGGCCCGCACCGTTTGATATGTTGTGTATGCTCTTGTTACCTCCTTTGAACAATTTCTGCAAGTCAGATCAGGGTTTTTTCGCTATTTTCCGAACATTGGGAATATGTGAAACTATTGGATTATGATTTTAGATTCAGAGTGTTTTCATGATATTCAGTAAATAGGTAGATGTCAATAGCCAGAATTTCTACTTTAATAAGAAAAATTGTAAAGCCCCGACGTGAAGTCATACTTTTAAGCTATTGTTCATACTTGAAAAAAAGATAGGTAGGTCAAATTTGGATATATTTGGAAATTTGTAATGAAAGATTTATTTCATTTTGAGTTGTTTATTTTTCATTTTCATGTAGTCATGGCCCTAGCAGACCTATCAGCTAAAACCCTGAAACAAAACTTCGGATAAGAAAATGAAAATAATTTCACGAAAAATATATTTATAATCAAATCTCAAGTATCAAATTCAATCTGAAAGCTTGAGCATGATTATATAAGTATTCAGATTTCCGCCATCAGTTACTGTGAATCGTGAATTATTCTACATGAAAATGGTGAAACTAAAAGGTAACTTCAATTTTCATGCAAGATCCTTTAAACTATATTTCGCAAATAAATACAGAATTCAACTTAGTCGAATCTGTATACTTATTCCGATTTTCCTCCAGAACTATAGTGTTCACGCATTCAACCTCATTCCGAGTGGAATCGAATGATTGTTTCTTAAAATGGTGCTTAACGCGTCAGAAGTATACAAAATAGAAAACATTTTTTATAATTTAAATACCTCATCAGCTCAACTTTTGAAGATCCCCTGAAAAGAAATTGAAAAAAAGTTTTCTAAATTTCTATTTTTCAAAAAATGTGGGATACCACATAAACATCACTTTGGAGTGTTTAGAATGCCATTTCATTTAGAAATAGAGGAGTATTTCCATTGTCAAAAATGGAACATATTCTTATTGTCATATCTGGCTGATTATCTATCTGCACACTATATTGTCAATTTCATAGTCTTATATTGCATATTTGTAGCATAGATTTGAAGTGATTACACAATACATAAATAGTATATTATGCAACAAGCGTATAATGATAGCAATTATTCACGAGGTGTAGTTTAGGCTGCGAGCCTTGAGCGAGAGGCCCACACCACCGAGTGAATAATAGCCATAATAAGCGAGTAGCAAACTATACTTTATCTGCTACTACTGAATATTTTTCTTGAAGATTTTAACATTAGGGGACCATGACAAGAACCTTCTATTACAAGTGTGGAAAAAGTCAAGTTGACACATGAGAAATTTTTGGGGAGCTTGTTATTGTAAATATGTTTTGTGGAGAGAATAGCTTTAATTGAAGAAATAAAGGTAGAGTACTTCAGAATACTAGAAAAATATCAATTCACAGAATATTATATTGAAGCTGAATCTATGAAGCATCTGACAGCAGTAAATAATAACTCATTAAATCCCTTGTGGTTAATGGGTATTATTATGGCCCAGCTAACAAATATAAAATGGGTGGATTATATAATATAGTCGTGGATAAAAGATCTTTTGTGAAACATAATTCATATGGTTCCTGCGAAAAAACCTTTTTTCGGTGATAATTCAAGGAATAATTTTCAAGGAACATGAATAAAATGTTCGATACTGCCAATATTAAAATATGAAATCATTTCATTTCCAACATTACATACAGGGTTTTCCTTTTAAGTTGGCCTATTAGACATTTTAGGAGAACTAGTAAATATTTCGTTCTGAAATTTTAGGTGCAGCCTTGAGGGTGCGGGAACTCTTCGTCTAAAATATTTTCAAGTCGACAGTGTTGCCACGTCTATCTCAAACGCATATCTACATTCTTATTTCAAATGGAACTACCTATATTTTCATTTATGTATAGATTCAATACCAAATTCGCAGTATAACCCACCAAAAAAAATTTCTCTGCTATGCACTGTTGCCAAGTTATTCACAAATTCCTGAAATTTTTGACACTTGCATTGCCAGTTTGGAAATGCAATATCTCGATTATTTTTTATGCGAACGGAACCAAACTCAGAAGTGTCATAGTAGAGACTCCATGCATTCATGTGGTATATTCAGTATTTTGATACATCGTAAGGTTTTTCGAAGATATGGCTCCGAAAATGTTAAACTCAAAATTGAAATATTTCGAGATTTTTAAATGGCAACCCCATATTTATTTCACAGCATTCGATTCGAAATTAAAAATGAATGGCAGTCTCTTTTTACACTAGTTATTTATTTTGGATAGTTTTCGAAAGAGATGAAAAATACTGAAATTTTTCAGTATTTATAGTTCATGATCTATGGTCTCGTTTACGATGAAATGGTTCTATGACTATGGCGTGAATTGTTGAAGTAGATTCTATGGTTGAAATCATAAAAAGTATAGTCCGTTCACGAAAGGTTGAGCCGTCGGTTGGCCATGGAAATTTGGCATATTCCACTGTGTATATTGAAATTTAGGTTATGTTCTTGTCAGATTGATACGCAATGTTGTCAATATTGCATAGAGTTCTCTGATAACTCGCAAGCTTGTCGAAAGAGGCCGGGTACATTCGGCAACGTTGACTCTATTTTACGTTATGACAGCAAATACTGCCAACTTCAGATAAATAAAGAAACGCCTACTATAGTAGGCGTAGCACATATATGTGCTCAACCTTTCGTGAACGGACTATATACAGGGTGTCCCATTACTCGACGTCAACCCGGAACCGGGTGAAAAGGCAAGTAATGCTGCTTGTCAGAAAAATATAAAAAAAAATCTAAGTTGCATGATTTTAAAATAATGCGCGTTTAAAAAAACACGCAAAATTCCACATCCTGTGACAGTCTTTTCGCTCCTGTTGCCACAAATATCAACTTTTTCCAACTTTTTTCTTTGCTGTGTAACCTTGAATAATGCTTGTCTAAACTGTAATCAAAATTTGATACTAGCTGCTCTAGGTTCATAAAAATAGGGCTTACTTCTCGGAAAAAAATTCGAAATAAACAATTGCCTAGTCTCAACTGACTGTATTGAAAAAAAAATGTACTACGTAGGTTTGGCATGTTTTTTCAAAAGTTGGCGCATTTAGTGAGGATTCCAAAATGGTATAATACTTGTTTAATTGTAGCTGCCGTAGTTCAAATTTATTTTCGATTGCCTTTGAATACACTTTTTCGTAAACTGCTTCCCAGTAATAGAGTCCAATGGGTTCAAGTCCGGTGAACGGGCCGGCCACGAGATTGGACCAGAACGTCCGATCCATCTTCCGGGAAAAAATTTTACCAGAAGAAAAAATTTTCAGAGAAATTTCTCAGGAAAAATTTTTTCTGGAAAAATTATTTTCTCTGGAAATTTTTTTTTCTGATAACATTTTTCCCGGAAGATGGATCGGACTTTCTGATCCAATCTCGTGGCCGGCCCGTTCACCGGACTTGAATCCATTGGACTCTATTACTGGGAAGCAGTTAACGAAAAAGTGTATTCAAAGGCAATAGAAAATAAATTTGAACTACGGCAGCTACAATTAAACAAGTATTATACCATTTTGGAATATTCACTAAATGCGCCAACTTTTGAAAAAACATGCCAAACCTACGTAGTACATTTTTTTTCAATACAGTAAGTTGAAACTAGGCAATTGTTTATTTCGAATTTTTTTCTGAGAAGTAAGCCCTATTTTTATGAAACCTAGATCAGCTGGTATCAAAATTTTGATTACAGTTTAGACAAGCATTATTCAAGGTTACACCAGTGGCGTAACTAGTCTGACCTGCGCCCCAATGCAAGAATTTGCCGTGGCCCCTATTCGTAGCCTTCCCCCCCCACGACCACCAACGAAACTAACGTCTAACAACGACATTTTCTCCGTACTTCCACACTTCCTGGATACTATTTCACTACACGCGACATTGAACAAGCTCTATCCAATTAGAGAAAGATTATTCAAGGAAAAATAATTTTAAAGTTAATTATAAAAAAAATAATTCAAAAAATTTATTGAAAGCAATATTAACTCACTCAACACAGCTCATATTGCCAACTCTGTACGTTTATTCCTATTATTCCCTCACAAAGCCCCTACGGCTCTTTGTTTCTAGGAACCGTCTTGCTAGCTAACTTTTCTACATCTAAAGAACGAGCTCTTTCATGTTCAATACTAATAAACTGAGATCACACAGTCTTATATTGGACATAGAATTCCTTAAGTAGTTCTTTATAATTTTCAGTTTAGAGAAAGACCTTTCACTGCTTGCGACAGTTACGGGTAATGTAAGGAACATGATGAATGCTGTACATACGTTTGGCACAATTGATGCAATGAACTTATTCCTAATCAATAGATAATCAACCAACTGGCTGATTTTGCTTATTTTTTTACCCTTGATATCGTCATTGACTCATTTCTTAAGCAAATTACTTCATTGACCAAAGCATGAGTCACGTCAGATTCGTATTTTTTACAGAACTCAGAGGCTGACTTTACAAGTTGTTCGTCAGAAAACCGTATCGAATTATCTGGATTTAAGAAACTGAACGTGTCAGTTATACAAGCATAGATTTAAATCTTTCGTATAATTGTGAAATTAAAATATCAACAGCTATCAAAAATACCTTAACTTTGAAGCAATGCACAGGATCACTGAACTCATAGTCGCTAGAAAGTTCGTCAAAAAAAGTCACCAAACACAATAGGGGGTTTCGTAGATACGTTCTGAATTCCGTAGAATTCAGTTTTTTGCGCCCTCCTAAGGCCCTGCGCCCCCTGAAGCCTGCGCCCCAATGCACCGCATTGGTTGCATTGGCGTTAGTTACGCACACTGGGTTACACAGCAAAGAAAAAAGTTGGAAAAAGTTGATATTTGTGGCAACAGGAGCGAAAAGACTGTCACAGGGTGTGGAATTTTGCGTGTTTTTTTTAAATGCGCATTATTTTAAAATCATGCAAACTTAGATTTTTTTTATATTTTTCTGATAACCAGCATTACTTGCCTTTTCACCCAGTTCCGGGTTGACGTCGAGTAATGGGACACCCTGTATATTCGATAATCATGGATGTCATAGAAAAAAGTTTACCCATATTATTCAAACACAATTCACGGGGAATGCCAATAAATTATTGAAAGGACCTGTAGGACCTTTAACAATCGTTATTTACATTTAGCACGAATGGCTGGAAAGAAATTCCGAAAATTGTTTAGGCTTTCTGTAATCCTGGCGCCATGTTCATGACCTCAACAATAGGATTCATTGCGATAATTCACTTTATAATCACACAGCATTATGTCCCTTGAACATGACTATAAATACCTACTGAAACATTTCAGTATTTTCATCTAATTTTAAAACTACCCAAAATAAATAATAAGTGAAAATAAGGCCAGAATTACAAAAAGCCTAAACAATTTTCGGAATTTCTTTCCAGCCATTCGTGCTAAATGTAAATAACGAATGTTAAAGGTCCTACAGGTCCTTTCAATAATTTATTGGCATTTCCCGTGAATTGTGTTTGAATAATATGGGTAAACTTTTTTCTATGACATCCATGATTATCGAATACTTTTTATGATTTCAACCATAGAATCTACTTCAACAATTCTTGCCATAGTCATAGAACCATTCATCGTAAACGGGACCATAGATCATGAACTATAAATACTGAAAAATTTCAGTATTTTTCATCTCATTCGAAAACTATCCAAAATAAATAACTAGTGTAAAAGGAGACTGCCATTCATTTTTCATTTCGAATCGAATGCTGTGAAATAAATATGGGGTTGCCATTTGAAAATCTCGAAATATTTCAATTTTGAGTTTCACATTTTCGGAGCAATATCTTCGAAAAACCTTACGATGTATCAAAATACTGAATATACCACATGAATGCATGGAGTCTCTACTATGAGACTGCTGAGTTTGGTTCCGTTCGCATAAAAAATAATCGAGATATTGCATTTCCGAACAGGCAATGCAGATGTCAAAAATTTCAGGAATTTGTGAATAACTTGGCAACAGTGCATAGCAGAGAAATTTTTTTTGGTGGGTTATACTGCGAATTTGGTATTGAATCGATACATAAATGAAAATATAGGTAGTTCCATTTGAAATAAGAAAGTAGATATGCGTTTGAGATAGACGTGGCAACACTGTCGACTTGAAAATATTTTAGGCGAAGAGTTCCTGCACCCTCAAGGCTGCACATAAAATTTCAGAACGAAATATTCACTAGTTCTCCTAAAACGTCTAATAGGCCAACTTAAAAGAAAACCCTGTATATTTGGCATTATAATAATAATAATTAATGTTCGTATATTCAGGTGAAATATTTCTGAATAAATATGTTTCTTACATTGGGCTTGACAAAAGCATAACTACAGCAGCTACTAAAGCACAAACTGAGAATAGTTTCATTGCGTCGACTATTACTGTGGTCAGTGTGGTCTACTGATGATAAATTGAAAACAAAATAAGATTTTATAGTTCTGGATATGTTGATTACCTACACCTCAATTGCCTGTTTAAAACGATAATTTTAATTCTGAAAGAATGGATAACAAGAGTTATTTCCAACATCGATATAGATTTCAAATAATTACATAATTCAATGATTAAAGGAACTTTCCATGAAATATTCCACAATTTTCTGTCAATAACAACTTTTTCCGAACTCCTTCTTTAGAAAACAGAGTGCCTGTATTCTGCCCAAATACCTTCAAACTAGATCATCAACGATTTGGTTGGACTCACAGATGAATAATTCGATATAAAAACAATTCTTTCACTGCAAGTTTCGAACAGAATGAACTAGAAACTTAAAATTCTTGTGGTAGATATGGAGACAAAAGCGTCAAGAAGTGGGTTTTTCCCTGACTAGACCGGGAAATAAGATTGATTTTGATAAATGCAGTTAATCATTACACTGTGATCGAAAAACAAATGATAGTTCAAATGAAATTTGTTTTAAAAAGTTTGCATCTTTTTTCCTCGGAATTCGCAATAAAATATGGAAAGCAGTAGCGCAGGTGTTTTTTCATGGTGGTCGAAAAATATTGTCGGCCAATTGACATAACCGTTTCTGGATGTTATTTGTCCAGGGAAAATTAACGACGTTTCAAATGATCTATAATGAATGAATTGTATCTTTAGTTCTTGTGTTATTTGAACCTTATATGCCTTCAGAGCTGAATCCTTGTGTAAAATACGACATGTCGTGGACCCACAAGTCCAACTTGTTATCGTTGTCTAAAGGACATTTCAGGTTCTTCTGCAACACTTTCACGAACAAAACCAATATCTTCTTGTTCAGTATCTTTTTGTATCCTGGCAGTGCAGATTCTGATAAGCTTGAAAAGAAAAAAGGCATTTAAACACTTTTTTATGCGCATTATTGTTTGTTTTCGCATCTTTTTCGGATAAAATATAATCACGGTTTTATCGTTGCATGCAATAAAATGAAAACTCTGAGAACTCGTGGTACATTTTTGTTTACTGATTCTGTTCGTTCCAAATTTTTCCTCTCAATAGAAATTATTCGTTAAATTTGAACATTTCTGATTCATTTTGTTTTATCGGTACCATAATTCCATACAAAACACCCTGTTATTTTGTAAATATTCAACACAATTTGCTGGTTCTACAAATTTGAATCCATGTTAATATTTGTGTCACAAAATTACTCACTTTTCCTCATCAAATTCCTTTTGGGGTCGCAACCCTCTCCAAGGATGCTGTTTTCATATTCGTGATAGGTATAGGAAGTACAATTGTGAAAAATTTCATCCATTTCGGGTGGAATTTTTTTGATGCTGTAGGTATGTGAAAAAATTCGCTTGGTTTTTGAAAAAACATTTTCACAGAATTTCTTTGCAAATTGTGTTGATTCAGAAAATAAAATGCAATTCGACAACGAAAAAAAAAGTCAGGAACATTGCAGGTTATCTGCCATTTTGTGATTTTTTTTCAGAGTTCGTCAACTTTCCTGAATAGAGGACCCAAAATTACTGAGATTTGTCCAAAAACCGTTACTTTAAGTGTTATATACATAACTGACCATACTCATGAGAATCTTGTTAAAAAATGACATTTAACACCCTGTATCTCGATTATGCTTCGAAAACATGATATACAGATGTGGTAGAAACGGATGGAAACAGAGGAGTTTCAGTGTTAAACTCACGCTGGTTCGGAGTCCAGTGGAGCAGTGGAAGAATCGAAACCTCGGAGCGATGCGATGTTGAATAAGCGGCTGGTCTGTTGGAATGGCAGTCTGTAGTGGTAGTGGGGGATGCATCGCGATCGCTCTGCTCCTGCTGCAATTCTTAACGCGGTCCGCTGATTGAATTAGTCGCAATCCAAACTTTGGATGCGATAGACCATACGGTTTGAGAATAAATTAGATTCTGCGGAAATCAAAATGTATACGGTTGAAGAGAAAATTCAAATAATAAAATGGTATTTCGGTGGTCAATCAATTGCGGAGACAATAAATTCGTTTATTGTTGCTTTTGAAGATAGGCCGATACCTTCACGTTCGGCTATTTCCAAAATAGTCAAGAAGTTCGAGCAATGTGGTTGTTTACGAACATGCCTTCATTGCAGAATTGATAAACCACCGAAGACCGTCAGTGAAAATCGTTTGGCAAGAGAAGTGGATGTGTGTGCGGCTGTTGAAACCAGTGCACCTTGTTCTAGCAGAAAAATTGCCCACAAGTCGATTTGGGCGATAGAACTGTTCGGAATATTTTGAAAAGAAATGGTTACAAATGTTATAAGGTGCAAACCTCTCAGGAAATTTTTCCAGAAGATCATTTCAAAAGAATGGAATTCTGTGAAAAGATGATGGAAAAAGAGAATGAGAGTAGTTCTTTTCTGAGCAATATCTTATTCACGGATGAGTCATCGTTTTCATTGCATAGAAAACATAATCCATCCGTAGTAAGATATTGGTCTAGGGAGAATAAGCACCTGAGTATTCCTGTGCGTACCCAGTATCCTGAAAAACTTAATGTTTGGACAGGAATGCTGGGTAATTACATGATAGGGCCATTTTTCATCGATGGTAACCTAAACGCTGCAAAATATTTGGATCTATTACAGAATCAAATTATTCCGACAGTTTGACAACTACCAATTAATTTTGATGATGTCTGGTTTCAACAGGATGGCTGCCCAAGTCATAACGCAAGCGCAGTCACACAATATCTAAGAACGACTTTTTCTGATCGTCTCATTACCACAAACGGAACCATCAAATGGCCCCCCAGATCTCCAGATTTATCTCCCAATGATTTCTTTCTTTGGGGATATCTCAAAAATATGGTGTATGGGCAAGAAATTGAAAGAGCGACGAACATTATTGAATTAAGGTCCAAAATAATCCAACTTTGTTCCCAAATAGCAAGTATGCCGAATCTTCTCCGAGATATGAGATTAAATCTTTATAACAGATTTGGCTACTGTTTGGCACAACAAGGTGGATTATTTGAACATTTGATTTGAATTTTTCTTCAATATAGAATGTTTTAATTTGTTTTCTATTTTCGTAGAAATAATTTCTGTTTTTTTTTCATTTTTTTATTTTCGTTGAATTTATTTTTGTTTTTCATAAAATTTATTTTATTTTCAAACCAGTTATGGCGAAAAAGAACCTGAATATTAATTTTAACAGGAAATTATTTGTTTCATTCATTGAGGCAAATAACTTCCGCCCATGGCGCCATAAGAGTGTCGTTATTCATTTTCAATAGACATGCGACGTTATCCATCTCCCGTTTCGAGTGTTACTGATTCTTCTTCGATTCGAATGATTCGATCCTAGATCGTTGCGCGCCATCCCCCACTACCACTACAGACTGCCATTCCAACAGACCCGCCGCTTATTCAATATCGCATCGCTCCGAGGTTTCGATTCTTCCACTGCTCCACTGGACTCCGAACCAGCGTGAGTTTAACACTGAAACTCCCCTGTTTCCATCCGTTTCTACCACATCTGTATATTAAAATTTTAGGTTATGTTGTTCATTTTCTTGTCAGATTGATACGCAATGTTGCCCATATTGCATAGAGTTCTCTGATAACTCGCAAACTCGTCGGACGAGGCCGGGTACATTCGGCAACGTTGACTTTATTTTACGTTATGGCAGCAAATACTGCCAACTTCAGATAAGTAAAAAAACGCCTACTATGCGCTCAAACTTTCGTGAACGGACTATATTAACGTTTTCCATTGGGCGAAGTGGTTCGCATTCAGCCTGTTCGTTTTGAAGAGTTTCGTGCTCCTGAGTAACTCAAAAGCTCGAAATACGGATTGCTATTTTGTTTGCGCACAAGCACTGGAACAGCTCAGGAGCACGAAACTCTACTATAATTGAGTGCATGTTTTGGGTTCCATTGGTACAATGAACAATGAAATTCCTGGAAATGCCCATTCCAATGAAAACCAGTGCAGGTGCAACACTAGTGCACCCAATGGAAACACTATTAGTATGTAGAAAGATCTGCATTACAGCATTTCGTTTATTTGGGATTAATCAACGAATTAAAGGAATTATTCTTTGAATAATTGAAAGTTTTTCTTGACATATTACGTTTATTTATAAAAAAGTTGTTATATTTATATTATCAACATTGAAATAATAAATTAGATAAAGTCGTAGGTTAAATGCAACAGTCAGTGCTTTATCAAATGAATACTTGTTCATTTGACAAAATATCTGAAAAGGGACTAACAATTTCTTTGGTAGCAAAATAAAATATCAGTCCAAATGTAATAGATATTGGTAGTGCTGGTAATGCCTTCTGGAAGATAGCCAAAGGAGAAGCGTCAATGAGAGACCCTGAAAAAAATTGTATGAGTTCCAAATATTTGAATTAATTATTATTTTATCTTCGAAACAATACTTTTTTGAAATTTTTCGTACAACTTTCCACAAAACAGTACTTTGTATATCTTATCCTCAATTCATTCCACTGACATCGAGCTTGCCTATCTATTTTTCTTTATAGATTTGTAAATTCCAAGCCAATAGGGTATATGCATAAAATTTATTTTTAGTTCAAGTGTTATTTTTTTAAATCTACTTTGTTACTACATACTTGATATATAAATAGTCGTTGCTCTGAAATTTATCGTTCCCTAATTAGAAATAATTAACGAAAATGCAAAAAAATACGCGCAAAATTCAAAACACTCAAACAATAGGCTATTGGTGGCATATAGATGACGTCAGAATTACATGTCCAGTTCATTAAAATCTATGGTTATGTTATGAGATTTCTAACAAAGATTATATAGTATATACTCTATAATCTATGATTTCTAAGATAATGGACGACGTAATCACAGAAAACGTCATAGACATTGTATATTTCTCTATTCTCTATGAGTAAATATGTAACGTGACGTCATGAACGCCCGCGAAAATATGGTGTGTTTGAATAACCAAAATAATTGATCCAAAAAGAATGTTATTTTTTGAATTATAATGAGCTGTTATAAAAAATTTAGTGGTGCCTATATAATTTCAGAAGCTAAGCTATCATATTAACGTATTTCAAAAATCATACATATTGTAATTTATATCAAAGAACAAACTCACAATTAATATCGCCACAAAGCAAGCCAATGTCGTATTCCAATCGCCATAGGAACTGGCTTTTCCTACCAGGACACTGTAAAAAATGAAATCACCAAGCCCAAGTTTCACTCCTCTTTCTTCATCATCGGGAATGCCTGACCACTAGAAACTACTTGTGGTGGTGCTCGATTTGGCTCATTAGATACATCAATTCTTCTTCTGTTGGTGGATCTTTCGTCGTAAGTGTTTGCATAATCTGCAGAAAACCTCCATCTTCTTCGGGATTAGTGGAAGATCGTTGCGGAGGAGAAGAAGTACCATCAGTCGCTGCCAGGTGGTATACATGTTGTTGCTAATGAAATAAAACAAAAATATTGAGCTTTAAATTTATTTTACAACGATGACTATTCGGAAGAAACTGGACCAAAGCAAAATACTGTAACTGCACGATTTATTTTTTGTAGCGTATGATGTGCTGCAAATTGCTACCATTGCATATGAATAGCGTCAGTGTAAATCGCAAACTGCGTAACTCCAATTTTTCTGAAATACGTATTATTACGCCATCTAACACTAAAATATAATATCTACAGTCTGAAAGAAGACTAAGTCCAGAAGATCAACCGTTTTTTGAAGGAAAGCTGATTTAGAATATTGCCTATCTCCACTCTCCAAATTTGTGAATGGACAAAATACGTATGTCCCCGCAGTAGCATTGTTGATGGAGGTTATGTGTGTGTTCTTTCTTCCAAATAATAGTGGTTCATTCTTACATTCGTTCTATAACTTCGAGATTTTAACAGTGATTTGAAGAGATGTAATTTATTATTCATTACAATACATGATTTGTGGACGATATTGAAAATGATAGCTGATTTAAACCGTTATTTGTTCATATTAGGGATACCATTCCGCTCCAACAATGCTGAACAGTTTTTTGTGTCTCCTGTAAAATTTCTCCGAATGGAGTTACACACTTTGCGATTTACCACTGACGATATGTATGTTTTTAATGAATCAAACAACTGACAATCATTTTAGATTACTTCAATTATACAGGGTGTCTCAGATAAGATGGGAAACATTTTTGAAGGGAGACAGAAAACACCTATAGTTCGTTCAAGAAGTTTGAGCCGTCTGTTGGGAATAGTTTGTGAAATTTCACTACCTTGTATTTTAATTAGACAGATTTGACAAATATATTTAAGGTAAGCATTGTCAATCATTCCATAAGTTATTCCCATTCAAATATACCCATTTTCGAGCTTATAAATAACACCGTCCTTTGGCCATGGTAATTTGGCATATTCCACTGTGTATATTAAATTTTAAGTAATGTTGTTCATTTTCTTGTATGATTGATACGCAATATTGTCAATACTGCATAGAGTTCTCTGACACTCGCAGCTCGTCGGACGAGGCCGGGTTCGTTCGAAACTTGACTTTATTTCACGTATGACGCAAATACAGCAACTTCTCAGATAAATAAACAAACGCCTACTATGCGCTCAAACTTTCGTGAACGGACGGACTATATGTAGTATCTAGGAGTTATCGAGTTACAGGTGTTTCTTGATTTTGAATGGAAATTAAAACGACTATATCTCTTGAACGAAATCCACCCATAATTTGGAAGGAAGATAGCTTTCATGAGGTTCCAGGAAACTACTACCAAGATCAGTCGTTTTTACAGAATCGTATCACATAGATTTGGACAGTTCTGAAAGTTCAAGATTTGAGAAACTGAAAAAAAATATGTACAACACAAAAACTATACAGTTCTCATTGTTTGTTCTCAGTCCACGGCAACCTGGATGGTGCCATAAATATTATTTGGCGAATTGAATTAATGATGTTTCCATTTGGGCAGATATCAAAGAAATCATAAATTAATTATTACAGGGTGATTTCGAGAATTTTCAGACTTGTCCAAATGTATGTGATATGGTCCTGCAAATCAAATTATGTTTGATATCAGTTTTTTGGAACCTCATGAAGCTATCTTCATTTCAAATTTCGGATGAATTGGTGATTTCGTTCAGGAGATACAGTGGTTTTAATTTACATTCAAAGGACCCCGCACATTTACTATGGAATTGCTCCCGTGGATTTGGCTGAAAATTTGATATGATGTTCTACTAATCCTTCTGATCAAATGTCTAAACAGTCACGAAGCTGAAAAATTCATACTTCTGGGAGTTTTTAGCGATTTTTTGTATCCATTACGGCTTACGTATCACCGTTCAACACCAGAAATGTTTGAAAATAATTCGATTTGACAGAATCTGGTTTTCAATAATCACGAAATATCTCAACATTTCTGTGCGAACGGTAATACGTAAGCCATAATGATACAAAAATCGCTAAAAACTCCTAGCATGCATTTTTCAGCTTCGTGACTGTTTAGACAATTGATCAGAAGGATTAGTAGAACATCATATCAATTTTCAGCCAATCCCCCGGAGCCAATTCCCATGTAAATGTGCGGGGTCCTTTAAGAAACAACCTGTAACTCAGAATCTAGAACTTCTAGACACTACATATGGGGGTTTTTGGGGATCCTCTAGGTGTTTTCTATCTCCCATTAAAGTTTCCCATCTTATCCGGGACTCCCTATATAACCAAATTTGGAAAGTGTTGAACAAATCATCTCATGACATTCGAAATTAAAGACAAAAATATTTTAGATGAGCTTTGAGTTTGGCTAGATTACATAGTTTACATGAATATTTTCTATCTAATACAAAAATTTGCGGAAATTGTTAAAATGATCCTATTTTTATTTCTATGTATCATTTAAAAAATTATTTTCAATTATGTAATACAAAATTTATTTTCAAGATACCACTTTATTATTTCTAATTTGATTCCCACAGTTCATAAAGAGAACTTACTCTATACCAGTTTTACTTCAACCACCCCACTCAGATAGTCAAGCTGCTATTAAACACTGAGCTCCTACGTCATCCACTCAAAAATTATCTAGGAGTGCCGGAACAAACTCAATGAGGTAGGCAAGAAAATAAGGTCTTTTTAATCTGGGTTCCAGCCACTCGGGAATCAAAGAAAACATAGAGACCAATACTTGCCAAAGAGGGCGCATGAAGTCTCTCCATTGCGCAGACCCCTTCTGTGGTATATGTAATATACCTATAAGAAGGAGTTTCAGGAGAAGGAGAAAGCCAAGAGAAAAAATACTGTCACCTCAGGAAGCAACTGTTGAAGATGGGATTATCGGACACTGACGAGTGTAGGTTCTGTGGGGAGGAAGAAGAAACCTCCATTCACTTAGTCACGGAATGGTTTTGGCATTGCCAGCCTAAGAAGAGAATGCCTTGAGTGAAAAACTTGTAAGAGTGAGGAACTATCCTCGTTGAAGCCTTCACAAATATTAGATTTCATTAAATCTCTGGAACTGGAAGGCGAGCTGTGAAGAGTGTGGCCAGACAGCTCTGTAAGGGGGCACATAGACCTTGAGGTCGCAGTGAACTGTCACCCCTTTTTAAACTAAACTACTTCAAACCCCAGAGAAACTCAACATACAGGTTTAAAAACTTAAAAGCAAAGCATTCATTTCCAACCAACAACTGGAAGTCCTAGTGCTCGGTATGCATTTAATAAAAATTAGAACCCGTGTCAGTCAGTAAAGAAGTCTTTGACAAAAGGAAGCTTAAAGTTTTTCCCTGCATCTTATCAGTAAATGTGACTCTAGTAGTGTGCCACAACAAGTACACAGACTCACTGGTAGGGTGGGTATATGTCCACTTAAGAAATGAAAATAATTGTTGTAATACTTACATGAATAAATCAAGCTGGAAATATTTGTTCATTCCGTTCCTGAGCTGTTTCAACTAAAATTCTCAAAGGTCCTTTAGGCATTAAAACAGCAACAAGATCTAAAAAATAGTGTGATAGTCACTTCAATAAGTGTAACATAAATAACCATACCCCCATATAGATAATAACAGCAAGAACTGCCCAAGTTGTCCATTCTGGTAAATACTTAATGAAAACTAATGCCATCAAAGCCGCAATAAAGATCAGATAGGCCGTTTTGCAATTTAAGAGGTCCTTGCCAATGTATACAGATCATTCCATGATACCGAAATTCCACATAACAACCAGTAAAGTAGGGTAATCCATAGGTATATCATGGGCTCTCAAAACCTCTCTATAAAATTAAGTGATTACATAAAGTAACATCGAAATATAACAGCTCTTACTCAAATATAGATACGAAAAAATTGAGAGAAGCATCATTGAAGAAACTATAAGCCATCCATGTATTATTTTTTAACATCTATATTTGTAAAGGAAGATGAGAGGACAGTCATAATGACTATAACACACATAAGTATCAGAGAATTGGCTGCAGCATTCCAAACTTTGGTACTCGTTTTTCTGGACTTTCTTCGTGAAAGGGAGTATACACGCTAAAAAAACCCAATTAAATTTTGTTGGATCTGAAGGATATAACTTACAGATACATATCTTTCACTGAGTAAAAATTCACAGTGCTGATTGTTGCTACAACTACTACCATGCATAGAGAAACAGTGCGAAAAGTTTCATAACATGCTTGGCACCATATTTCAATTCTTCCTCTTCTTCGCGGCGTGCCATTTTCGGAAGGTATACCGATAGAATGTCTAGGAACTTCTCTCCAATTAGACTGTGAATCATCCCTTTGGTTTTCACTGCATCTCCGCTGCCTCTCAGCTGACTTTTTCGTTTCTGTGTATTTTGGAGACCATGTCTAGGGTTTCCTGAGCCGAATCATCTGTAGCCACATGTCCATCCATCAGGGTTCAAAGGATAAACTATTGTTTTTTCTAAATAGTAATATTGTATTTATTATCTCTGTTGTTATGATTCCAAACAGACAAGACAATTGACATCTATATTGAAGTTCTGTGAATGACAAAAACTAAACTTCTTCTATGACTTTTAGGCAAATTTAGCGCTATAACCAGTGTAATCACAGCTAACCATTCTTACCATTCAATTCACCAATTTCATGCGAATCGCCAAACAGAATTGGTTGTCATGAACATAGAGAAAGCATTTTTTCATGACCATAGAAGTCATGATGAAATTTCAAATTTCAAATTTGAAAAAAATACATTAACCTAGAATAGAATAATAACATTGCGAATTTAAAATAATTATGTCACACAAGAAAAATAATTACCGTAAAGGATTCCCTTCAAGAATAAAAATCAGGCAAATAATAGGAAAACCCCCTTAACTGATATAAGTGTAATTGATAAAATCCATCAAATGGGTATTATGGATTCAAGTTTATTTTCCAGATGAATGTAATAAAATGTTGTTATTTTAAATTTATGATCCAATTTTACGCATTGGTTTCAGCCTCGCTGATGTGAATTTTTTCCTTATGCAACTAAAGATCTGCAGAACGTTTTTCGACCAAAAACATTGGTCTGTTTGATATTTACATGATTCAAAAGAGAAAGTTTTTTTTGCTTGATTACAAATTATTGCTAGAAGAAGAGACCTTATTAAAATGGCCTGATTTCCAAAATGAATTAATCAGTAACACCGAAATATGTTTTGAACTGCTTTGGTTTAGCTATGCACCAAACAATCTGTGAAGATTTCATTTCAAAGAATGAAGGTGATCTAGAAACAACTTTGAATATTTTTAACACCAATTTAGGCAAGATAAGGTCACAAATCATCAATTATGAGCCAAGTTTGAAACTAAAGATCTCAAAGTTGATATTTATGGTAAGAATATGTGATTGTTAGCATTACATTCTAAAATATATTCCACAGAAAATTGTGCTGTGTCCGAGGTACAGTCATCAAAGCAAGTGGAATCAAAATACAGTGTGAATATTGCCTTTTCTTGCAGTTCTTGTAAGGGCACACAATTGTCAAACAGAAAGATTCTATATTTACTTGTCCAATAAAATGTCTCACTGTGGGATGCCGATTCAGGAGTAATTTTATACCATTACATTCCTCCCATTACACAAGAACAATAAATTGTCAAACTATTAAAATTCAGGAATTGATAGGTAACGATCAGGTTAGTTCTGGATATCTTATTGTATGTGAAATACTGATATATTTCACAATTTCAGTATGAAAATGGTCGAACTCCCCGTACACTTGAATGTGGATTAACAGGAAATTTGGTGAATTCTTGCATTCCAGGAGACGATGTCACTATCACTGGTATAATAAAAAGTAAGCAATATACTCATTGAATTACTTTGAAAGCTACGTGAACTTAGCAGGTAAAAGATACTGACATTCTCGAGTGCAATATTTAGTTATCGTGCATAACTTATTATTAGTTTACACTACTCAAGATAAATTGTAAAGAATACGTACAGCATATATTCATGATGCGATTGTCTTGAAATTTTGCATGAACATTCAGTATATAAATCTTCATTCACATAATAAATTTCACTCAAATCGGATATCTTGCTTTGAAATAAGAAGATTCTTCTTTTCAATATTCCAGTGGATTTTTTTATGGTTCTGTTTACACTATGGCCACGAAATTTTGCATGGTTCTTATATGGACATCTCGCATGTGGCCGCAAAATTTCATTTGGATTGGTTCCATTTTCTTTGAGATATTGAGGAACAAAAATTTTGAATGGCCATATTTTATGGAACACCCTGTACGTTTTGGCTGGTTTAACGAACTCAACCGCGGCAATTGGGAACTGAAGTCTCCCTGAAAATTTCAAGACTGTTGGACAATCCCTTCGAAGCTTATCGGACAGAATTGAATTTTACCACGGATTCGTCATCAGGCAGTCAAAACTTATCATTTGAGACCATTTTCGGCTCGAAATTCGAAAATTACAGACATTTGGGCAAAACTAATACACTTGTTTAACTAGAACGAGCGCTCAAAAAATATATTCTCCTGGTAAACCAATTCGTGATTGAATTTTTTGCATACCTGATATTTTTGTTTTTGATGTACCCTGAAATCTAACATTCCGCCACTAAGTTGGAAGTTTTTTAGATTTACCATTGCATTTCATATTTTTCGGTAGAATATACAATACTACTAATACTTTAAGAATGAGATGAATTATATTTCAGACAAACAGAACAAATAAGTATGAATTAATGTTTTTTGCCATTGCTTGTAACCTATAGTCCGTTCACGAAAGTTTGAGCCGTTGGTTGCCATGGAAATTTGGCATATTTCCACTGTGTATATTGAAGTTTTAGGTTATGTTGTTTATTTTCTTGTCAGATTGATTCGCAATGTTGTCAATATTGCATAGAGTTCTCTGATAACTCGCAAGCTCGTTGGACAAGGCCGGGTACATTCGGCAACTTTGACTTTATTTTACGTTATGACAGCAAATACTGCCAACTTCAGATAAATAAACAAACGCCTACTATGCGCTCAAACTTTCGTATACGGACTATATGATTTTCATGGTTTTGTTTCCAGTTTTATTCATTAACAGTGAATTTGAGCCTCAAATATCAGTTTTTTTTTCAGGTCAAAAAAGAATCTAATATGATCAAAAACAACCAACCCCGTCTTTATTCGCAATGTACATGGAAGGAATATCAATTTGTATAACAAAACAGAAACCAAGGAAGTTATGGAGCATCAGAACGTATAACATTTCATATGGAAGATTACTATGCCATACAGGTAAATTCGCCATTATCATTATTCTACGGAGTGTTTTTAAAAAAAAGTGATCTCCTCTGTAGGATAAATTGGAAAAACCGAAAAATAATTGGGTTTGCTTGGTTTAAAAAAAATCATAGCGCCATCTGTATTCAAGATTGAATAACAAAAAATAAAACATCTTTTAAGATTCTGCCGATACTACTGGCAACATTGCAATGAAATTTTATACGAATATGTTTTGGAAGCTGATACATCCATGAATTTGTTTTTTTGTCTGATTCTCATAGAGGGCGCAATTTACATGGTACACTCATGGAAATAATGAGATCACCATCAAAGCCTAACTCATTGACGGAATTTTATTGAAACTCAGAACGTTATTGACACATGACAAGATTGAGTCAGAGAGATCAATTGTATCAATATTCCAGGGCCAGACTCATTCATCAAGGGCGTACCCAGGATTTCAGCTAGGGGAGGGCAGCTCATACCTGTTTCGAGAAGATGGTCGGTCGGGTATATTTTTAATTCCCACTTGCCACGTTTATTTTATCTTCAAGGGAGGGGAAAGCTGCCCTACCTGGGTACGCCCATGTCATTCATCATTGTCAGTGTTTAGGAGGGGTTGAAATTTTGAAATATCACTTTGTATATCGAATTTCAAATAATTGTTCCACTCTACAGATGGAACCCTTAGTTGAGCTTCAATATGAGGTACCACTCGAAGTTGTCACATCTATTATTTTTTCATGAATATTGAAAATTGTGAAATAAATTCAAAAAAGAATATTTTTTAACTGTACCTTCAAAAATCCTCTTTATCGTAGAAAATACATGCAGAACCATGCTATTCAGATATCTAGTACAATCGTGTGCCCCAGCATATATGGTCATGAAGTTTTGAAAGCTGGCCTTCTCTTAGCCCTTTTTGAGGAGAACAACAGGAACAACACGAGCCGAGTCACAATGTCATGATGATCGGTGATCCAGGTCTAGAAAATCTCAAATGCTGCAAGCATGTACAAATGTTGCTCCCCGAGGTAAATTCTAAATGTTTATTTTCATTCATGAATATCTGATTAACCGCCCAGTAACCAATTTTTGAATATTTGGCATATTGTTTTGTTATGATGTGTTTTGATGTCACAGTTCCAATTTGAGTACCGGCAAATTAATATTTCCCGGAAAATCGAAAAAGAATATCTATAAATTATTCATAATTCATGTGTCATTTATTTTAATACGAGCCAAATCATTTTTTTTTGTAGAAAATAAGTGTTGTCGAGTGATTTCCAAAGTGGCAGTGTGTACTACACGAAAGATTTTGGTGTCATTGTATTCATTGAGTCTTTCTTAACAAACAGTAGTGGAAACCAACTGATGGCGGTCTGTCTTAGTTTAGAAAATAGGGGCCCCCAAAGTTTCTAATACTGTTCTATCATCACCACTATAAAAACAAATTCACTGCTCCAATTTTGTCTATAAATCACCTTCGAACATTCAAATAACTATTCGATTAGTTTCATTTCAGGTATATTCCTGACGAAATTCTAGAGATACAACATATTCACAATTCTAAGGAAAGCCCGCCGTTCTTCATGGTAAGTTTGGCACCAATGTTCCGTCCTTCGGCGAGTGACATATAACTGATAGCGGATTTACAGAACGCATCGTATCATATTCGCTTGAAAGAATCTGCGGCAGTGCCAAATCTACCATTAAAAACGGCGGGCTTTCAAATTTGTAGATATGAGGGACCTCTAGAATTCGATGTTTTCTGCATTAATTATTGAATATACCGGAATAAAACTAATCGAATAGTTATTTGAATGTTCGAAAGTGATTTATATAGATTGAATGGGAGCAGTAAATCTGTGTTTTAAAGTGGAAAAAGTGACGTGAAGATGAAACATTTTTGGAACTTTGGGGGTCCCATCATTTCTAAACTAAGACAGACCCCCACCTGTTGGTTTCACTAATGTTGTTCAGAAAGGCTTAACGAATACAATGACACTTAAATCTGGTCACTATCTGGTCACCGAAATTCAAATATTAACCATTAAGGATAAATACTAATTGTTTTTCAGTGATTCCCAATAGTTTTCAATGGTGGCAAATAATTTATAGAGGTTTGAAAATTCACATCGGAAACATGCAAAATTCAATGCATTGGAGAGATAATTTTGTACTTAAATTGAACAGTGTATATTCGAAATGTGGCATCTAATCTTTCGAGTACTATGCGGATTATGCAGTCGTCTTTGTCTTATCGTTGAAGAGGCCTAAAACAAACCAGTATGGTAGAAATTTTAAAGTACTCGAATGGAGTATTACGCGCAGCCTGACGGCTTGACCCAACTCAATTTGAGAGAAACAACCATATTATTCTTTCGTTGGACCATCATCACGACAGAAACAGCACGTAAATCTGTCGAATATACCACTTAGCCCGTTCGGCATTGACCTCCGCGAGCAGACGGATTTTTTAGTCACGTGACCACAGATCGTACAGATTCATATGTAATATCTGGGAATAAACGAACGGTACAGATCATCTGCCACAGAACATACTGCTCTGTTCTACTTTTATAGATTATGAGATTTCAAAGATCACTATTTTGGGAAATATGCTCATCTTTTAACGATACTTTCACCCTTTTCGTAGCTCTTCAGTGAAAATCTCAATTAAGTAATTAGGTGCAAAGCACTGAATGCAATGGAAAAGAGGAATGCAATATCCCCCTTCTGGTCGATCAATACGGCGATAGTTGTACCGAAAGATCCTAATTAATTAATTACACGAAAAAGAAACGAGAAAGGAATATCTTTCTCCTTCTGTCCATTCATAACTACGATAACTATATCGAAAAATTTTAAAGAATTAATAAAGTTTTTAATGAATAAATGAAAACAGAAGAATAAAAGTGTTAGAATTTTTCAATCTATCGGTTGTCAGATCAGGAAACTCAACATAAAAGAAAAAATAATATATAAAAAACTTAAAACTCTATGGATAAATCGCTTTGCTCCGTCGAAATAGACCGAGCGAAAGATCGACTTCCGATTGCTCAGTTTTATGACGAACGCTCCAGATGTGTACTTCCCTCAATCCGATGCAATAAACGAACGGTTCAGATCGATCCAACACGTCCGATGTCGATGCCGAACGCCCCTATTGTTCAACCTCACGACAAAATACTCTCTCTAATACATTGAATATCGTATGCTTCCGATGTGAATTTCAGAACCTGTTTTACGAATCGAAAACCGTCTGTATAATCTAATTTTTTCAGGAGTTTATTCTGTGGCACACCAGTACCGGTTCTGGGGACAGTTACTTTAACGAGAGAATGTGGGAGTGATTATTCCCTGAAGCAGGTGCTCTAATGCTAGCAGACATCATGGATGTTGTTGCATCGATGAGTTTACAAAATGCGAACTCAACATCCGTAGTGAAGTGTGTTATCAATTGAATACCATGATAAAAAAAAATCTAAGTCCTTTTTGGAAGCTATGGAACCAACAAAGCATAAGCATTGCAAAACGGAATAACTGTACACTTCCATCAAGGACAACGATTTTGGCAGCTGCCAATCCGGCTGGGAGGTTCATTACACAAGCCAAACTGGGGCTGAAAATCTCAAAATAATTGCCCTAATGCTATCAAGATTTGATCTTTATTTTCATATTATTGGTAATCCGAATGAGGTGAGAACTCAGAAGTAAGATGTAAACATAGGGGATCCCTCCTAACGCGTGAATAGGACTGCATTGTAAACAAGCTTTCGAGTGAGATGGAAAGCATTTCACTGCCGCACTAGGGTGAAAAAATAGGTTTGATTTTCATTCCATTTCCAGAATATAATACAACATTTCGTAAAATTTTTGCCATAGCTAAATTACCGGAAAATACCCCCTTAATCAATCACGTACACTGCACCAAAATCCGTACAATAATTCAATTTTATGACTGTCAAATCGATCCGAATCGATTTAGTCCCACGTGATCACAGATCGTACATATTCATCTTAATTCCCCCACTGGGTCAACACCTTGTCGTGGTGTGGGGGCTTGTAGTAGCTGCATTGATACTCGGAATCTCTGCGGCTGGAACTCCGGTTCCTGGCAGGGCCAACACCCATGTCGATGAGATTCCGGAGGAGTGGCGAAACTAAGATTGACCAACCCAAGCCAAGGTGTGAGATATCGTGCCGAGGGCTGAATGGCACCTGGGTGAAGTGTGTCGCGAACGATTCCCTGGGGAAACCGGGTCGCATCCCCTTGTAAAAGACCTTCCCCCAGTATCCAAGCTCTGCTGGGGGCGACCATATTTTCTTAGGTTACTCGTGGGATTCACATGGAAGGTAAATTTGATGAAACAAAAAGGTGCCAAACACCCTGACACCAAAGGCTCCTCTTCTGGAGGGGCTCGAGGTAAAATCCCGGAGAAGACTCCGAGTGAGGGCCCTTCAGGCAATGAAGGGACTTCACAATCGGGGCCCTCTTCGAGGCCCGCTGTCAAAAGGCGGAACCGCACAAGTGCGGAGAAAAGGAAGGCGAGGAGGGCTCGCGCGGACTCAACCCGTCAAGCGGCGGGAGAGTCGGCAGTCGGGAACTCCCCCCTTCCACGGGCTGGTGGCTCTAAAAGGGACGCCCCCGAATCGGTCACTCCACCCTCGTGTGAGAGGCCTGCGAAGAAGGCTAACCACCTTCCGGATAGGCCCTCTTACAATGAGGTGGCGAGTTTGCCCTTGAAGGTGGCCCTCGTTCACGAGGATTGGCCAGACAGGGCGCTCTCCAAGGAGGACCTCAGCGCTGTGGAGCTAGCGGTGGCTGCTGGGATGGACAAGATCCTACCTGGCATGCCCTACCCGCGGTTCCAGGGTGTTGAGCTCAACCACCAAGGTGCAATTGTCACCTCCTGTGTGGACAGATTCAGTGTGGACTGGCTGTGTACTAGCCTGTCCACGCTGAAACTTCCGAAAGGACTCCGCCTCAAAATGATTGAGGTGAAGGACCTGGAAAGACTAACGAGAGTCAGTCTGATGGTGAAGGGTGCTCAAAGCTCATCGCCAACGGGACTGATTCTCAGACGATAGAGATGTCGACTCCGGCTCTTAAGACTAGGGGCTGGAGAGTCTACAACCGGAGTGATGGGCCCGATATGGTGCAAATCATTCTGGGGGTGGACAAGGCATCTCTACAAGTCTTGGAGAGTTGCAAATTCCAAGTTGGCATTGGAATGAGGATGGGTACCTTCAGGCTCATCCAAGGTCCAAGCCGTAACACGAGTGCCACGACCTCCTCGAATACGAGGGCTGCTCCAAGTGAGGGGACCCGTGAGGAGGTGGAGGGCACTCGGACCATGGAGGAGGAACCCTCCAACCCGACGATGGAGTCGGGCAGTCCGATGGATGTGGACTCTGTTGGCGCTCCTGTCGGGCTCGTGCCGGGGGGACCTGTTCAGGGCTCTGCACAATCGGACACACCCGTTGGTCCTGCGGGATCTGCTGATCCTCCGGGATCTGCTGATCCTCCAGGATCTGCGGGTACAACGGAACAGTTGGCCGACTGAGGATTCATCTCTTCTCATGGCGGCCAACACATTTGTAACACAAATAAACTTGCACCATTGCATTGCGGCAACCGATATTCTTCGGTTGCAGCTGGCGAAGGTGCAGACATTCATTAACCTGATTCAGGAGCCCTGGATTAGAGGTGGCGAGGTGAGGGGTCTCTCCTTCAGTGGAAGTAGGCTCTTCTGTTCGCCCAAGGACACAAATCCGAGGGCGTGCATACTCGCTTCTTCTGACTTGGGGGCTCAATTATTAACAAATTTCTGTTTCAGGGATCTAGTAGCGGCCCGGTTTACTGATTTCAGGGGACCGCTGGAAAACTTGGTGGTATGCTCGGCATACCTTCCATACGACTCTCCGGATCCACCACCATCGAAGGAGATGGTGGAGCTGGTGACATTCTGTGAGCAGAAAGGCTGGCCCCTGCTCATTGGATGTGATGCGAATGCGCATCACATTCTGTGGGGCAGCACTGATGTGAACCCCAGGGGTGAGGCTCTAGCTGATTTTCTGTTTTCAACCAGTTTACACCTTCTCAATAAGGGTGACGAGCCTACCTTTATCACGTCAAGTAGAAGGGAGGTTCTTGACGTCACTATGTGCAGCAGCTCCATCGCTGATTGCATAATGGATTGGCGTGTAGCCACGGAGGTGATCTCACTGTCTGATCACCGGCACATCTGCTTCACCATCAGTGGAAGCAGCCCGACAAGGGATCCGGTAACTTTCAGGAACCCCAGAAAAACAGACTGGTCCAGATATCTGGCATTCCTCTCTGAAAACCTGGGACAGGTGCATCCCAAACCTAGGACTTCGAGAGAATTGGACACTGCAGCTGAAAAGCTTCAGGAGGCCATAATCTCAGCCTATCATAGCAGTTGCAGTCCCCAGGTTCGTAGACCGAAGGGTCAAACGAAATGGTGGACTCCTGAAATTAATGATGCCAGACGCACCAGCAGGCATCTCTTTAACAAGGCAATGAGATCCGGCCTTGCAAGTGACTGGGACGACTATAAGTCGGCCCTGAGAGTGTACAAAGGACTAATAAGAAAGTCTAAGCGAGAATCTTGGAGGCGCTTCTGTAGTGATATTGAGGGTGCGCCTGAAGCTAACAGGCTCAGGCGGGTCCTCTCTGCCGGGGGCCCTCCGAGGATTGACTACTTAAATCTTCCTAGTGGGCAAAAGACGGGCTCAGAGGAAGAAAGCTTAAGACATCTCTTAGAGACGCATTTTCCTGGCTTCTCTGAGAATGTAGACACACAGGGTGTATGCCATCGACGGGCCTCATACGAGGACTGGAAGCTGGCTGCACGTGTAGTCACACATTCTCGACTTCGTTGGGCGATCAACGGTTTCGAGTCTTATAAAGCAGCTGGTGAGGATGGCATTGTTCCGGCTCTGCTATCCAAGGGGCTGGAAGTGCTGGCCTCCCCACTGCTTCACGTTCTCCGTGCGAGTCTGGCTCTAGGTCACATTCCATTGTCCTGGAGAAAGGTGAAGGTAATTTTCATACCCAAGCCTGGAAAACCATCGCATACAAAAGCGAATGACTTTCGACCAATTAGCCTCTCCTCGTTCTTAGTCAAGACACTGGAGAGGTTGGTGGAAAGATACATCAGGGACGATGCTTTAGTGGCTATACCACTGCACCCCTCCCAGCATGCGTATCAGCTGGGCAAATCAGTAGATTCTGCTCTTCACTCAGTGGTTAACTGTATTGAGGACGGAATACATAACAAGGAGTACACCCTAGCTGTATTTCTTGATATAGAAGGTGCCTTCAATAACACTGCGTTTGGTGTGATGCAATCTGCGTTGGCCAGACATGGTGTTCCGCCTACTCTTTGTCGGTGGACGGGGTCTCTGCTTGGTTCACGTAGCATCGTGGCTCGGCTGGGCGGCTCGACCATAGGGGGCTCGCCAGGAAGGGGATGTCCGCAGGGCGGTGTTCTGTCTCCGATACTGTGGAATCTCGTCCTGGATGAGCTCCTGGTGGAGTTAAGGAAGGCTGGGTTCGTTGTGGTGGCCTATGCGGACGACCTTGTTATATTAATCAGGGGTAAGGTGATCAGTGTCATTGGGGATCTGATGCAGAATGCTCTGCGACGGGTCGAACGATGGTGCTTGAAAAACGAGCTCTCGGTAAATCCTAGTAAGACAGAGATGGTTCTCTTTACTAGAAAGAGGGTGCCTAGCAACTTACGACTTCCCAGTCTGTTTGGAGTTGGGCTCACTCTATCCGAACAAGTTCGTTATCTCGGGGTGATATTGGACCGCAAACTTTTGTGGAACAAACACGTTGAGACTCAAACGAATAAGCCAATGTAATATTCTGGTCCACTCGGAGGGTGCTGGGTAATGGATGGGGCTTCAAACCGCACATTATGCACTGGTTGTATACTGCCGTGGTGAGGCCTATCCTGACCTATGCCTCTGTGGTGTGGTGGCCTTCTATGGAGAGGGCCGTCAACCAGAACATTATGACTAAATGCCAGAGGAAAGCTTGTTTAAGTATTACAGGCGCTCTGAGGTCTACCCCTACAGCAGCGATGGAATGTCTGCTGGGTCTCCCTCCTTTGCACTTAGTTGTGAAGGAGGTGGCTATGAAGACAGCTCTAGGAATCTGGGAACGGGGACAATGGCGCGATGGAGGACTCTTCACTGGGCACGCGAGGGCCCTCAAAATGGTCAAGGATGCTCACGCTCCCCTTCTCCAGAGAGGTGACCGCGCGGGCACTAGGTTCTGCTTCGACGAACCCTACAGGGTAATTGTTCCCGACAGAGACCTATGGTCTTCATCAAACAGGCTTCTTAGTCCAGAAGGTCCCACCTGGTTCACTGATGGCTCTGTCACAGCAACAGGGTCTGGGGCCGGAATCGTGGGTCCTCACTTTAATCAGGCTATCCCTCTGGGGAAGGACTGTTCCATTGTGCAGGCTGAGCTATTTGCGGTTCTTGCATGCGCACTGGAAAACATTCGCAGGGGATACTCTGGCCAGCACATTTATATATGTTGCGACAGCCAGGGAACTCTGAAATCTCTATCTGATGTTAGAGTTGACTCTCTTCTGGTAGAAGAATGCAGGAAAGCTCTGCGTGGGCTGGGCTCTGATAACTTTTTGAAAGTGGTCTGGTGTCCGGCTCATGCGGATATACCTGGTAACGTCAAGGCAGATGAACTGGCTAGGCGGGGGAGCCGGATTAGCATTGTTTTGGTCCGGAGCCTTCGCTGCCAATCTGTCGCACATCTGTCAGAAGTTTCTTCAGGAACTGGCTGAACAGGGAATTTTCCTCGGAATGGAGCGCAGGGGTGGGCCTGAGGTGGTCGAGGATTCTCATTGAGAGACCGTCCTCGCGATCTGAGGTCAATAGGCTTCTGCTGCTGGAGAGGAAACAACTCAGTCTGGTGACTGGTGCATTGACTGGTCACCTGTTTAACAAGCATTTGAAGAGAATGGGATTGACGAGCTGCTCCCTATGCCGGTGGTGCAGGAGTACTGATGAAACGGTTGAGCATATTTTGTTCAACTGTGAAAACCTTACTGAGTTAAGGTCAACACACCTAGGAAATCCAACACCTTCTATTCCTATGGTGAGAGGGACCACTCCTGGCAGGCTCGCGACATTTCTGTCTTCGTGTCTGAGGAGCTGAGTCTCTGTAGAATGATGCGGGTGAACAATGGGCCACTAGGCCTCAGTTCGGCCGGTAAGGCACCGCACAGAGAAGAAGAAGAAGAAGATCTGTGAA
>CM024240.1:20670945-20747381 GCA_013421045.1 Propylea japonica | reverse complement strand
TGCTGGTCACCGTTATCTTAAGGGTGTTGGATACATTGTGTCGAAGCCTAAATTCCGCTAGATGGCACAACACGAAATTCTAAAGGAATAAAAATAAGAAACGCCCACTTGCCCATAAAACCACATCCCGTCGGTATTTATGACCCCTAATAAAACTTACTTCGGAACGACGAGCTTCGAAATATACCATAACAGACTCAGTTTCGAGTTTTGGTTCTATCTGGGGTTTTTGATACATGATATATTCGGAATTTTGAAATTGCAATATTAGAAAAATTGTTTTCCACTTACAGAAATATTTTTTTGTAAAAAATTAGAGACTGGGGAAATATTTTCTGGCGAAAATTCATTTTGCCAAATTTGTGGCAAACCTCCGTACAGTTTTGCACGCTTGTCTCTTGGGGAACAGCGTGTTATGGTTTCGCATAAATGTCTGTAATTTCCATATCTTAGGTCAGGAATGGTCACAAACGACTCAGTTCTCTCGCTGATAAAGAATCCGCTGTCCAAAATGATTATCTATGGCCATGAAAACGATAACTCTAGGACGGATGAAGTTTGGGAAATTTTGAGGATCCCAGAACACTCGTTTGTAGTATCGAGGAGTTAGGTTGTGATTCACGAGATGTATTTTGAATTTGAATGGAAATTATAACCACTGTATGTATCTCCTGAAAGGAATCACCGATTCAATCTAAGTTTGAAACAGTTTGGACAGTTGTAAGAAGTTATCGAAATCACCAAAGGCCAGTACAATATAATAATAATTTATTCGATATATGCGTGAATCGTTACCTTCATCCATTCTATTCGCCAAATAATATTGTATGACAATTCAGGATTGCGAGAACTCATTTTTTTCTTTCTATTGACCATAATTTTTTATCTCGTGCGGATATTTACCTTCCCATTAATTTCGTATCAAAGTGAATTTTGAATCTTTATCGAATGTTAATTAGGTATTGAGTAATGCGGCGATAACTGATTGTCGAAATGAGAACCGCTTTATCCCGATTAAATATTGTTCACCAATGACTGAATAAGTTGTAATGTCCTACGGTGAGGACGATAGCAGTTGACATAGAAGTACCTGAAAGGTTTCTGTCAAATTTCAGAGAAGTTCCTTTTGTTGTCCACTATTTTATTATCGACTGTACTTATTTCATTCGACAAGTACCTGAATGAATCCCTAACCCTGCATATTGTAAAAGATAGTAAGATTAGGTGAGGGATCAACTTCAATACCAGACTTCGTCTCGTTTTATACCAATTCAGCAGGTTGGTATATGGCTTTTCGAAAAATGGGCTGGTCTCGTTTGGGGTTTGTCTGCTTTGATTTATTTCGAAATTCCAGAAATTGGTTGGTCATCGCTAGAACCGAAATGATTTTATCTTTCGTTTTATTATCCATGGGTTGACTTGACAGGAATGAATTCTCAAACCATTCAAATTCATACGAAGTTCGATTTTCAGTTCATTACGCTATTTCTAGGATGTTCAATATCGACACGAGAGAAAACATTTTCGTTTCACGGGGGGAAAGTTGTTAAGAAAACGATTGTAGTTGACATAGAAGTACCTGATAGGTTTTTGTCAAATTTTAGAGAAGTTGGGTATATTAGAAGTGGGGTTTTGTAACATTTTTGGTTGTTTGCTTCCATTTACTTCGGAATTTTTTTTTTGTTGTCCACTATTTTATAATCGAAAACGTCACTGACTTCACTTATTTCTTTCGACAAGTACCTGAATGAATATTACCCTAACCCTGCATATTGTAAGAGAAAGTAAGTATTAGGTGAGGGATCAACTTCAATACCAATTCAACAGGTAGGTATATGGATTTTCGAAAAATGGGTTCGTCATATTTGGGGTTTGTTTGCTTTGATGTATTTCGAAATTCTAGAAATTGGTTGGTCATCGCTAGAACCGAAATGATTTTATCTTTCGTTTTATTATCCATGGGTCGACTTGACCTGAATGAATTCCCAAACCACTCAAATTCAACTTTTGATTATTCCCTTGATTTATGAGGGTGAAAAGCAACTACATTACACGAATCCTCTGCAAAGTTTGTACGAATTCATCTGGTATATTTTTTAGACTCCATCTAAAATTCTTGAAATTGGTTAGTCATAGGTAAAACTCAGTTTATTCTAACTTTTAGCCTGATATTTCACTATCCATGACTTTTGTCATGTTTTTGAACTTGTAAGCAGAATAAGCAGACCATTCATTTCAAATTCAACCTGTGGTGATATTTCCACGAGAGAGTGAAAATCAACTATACATTACACATAATTCTCTCTCTCACTTTATTAACAATATTTTTGAGATTAGGTTTGTTTGATTTATATTAAAAATTTCGAATCTGGTTAATTATAACTATATCCAAATTCTTCCTCTTATGATGACGTATCTCATTTTGTTTAACTTGTACTGAATTGAATTTAGTTGTTATCATAAAAGAATAAAAAATTACATAAAGTGAATAAAATTTATTGACCAAAAAATTAATTTTGTTCTCTAGCTTTCATGCCTCTTGGTATTCTTGCATCTATTAATTCCGGGAGAATACATTTCATATAGAAATCTGTGAGTTTCGGCACCATCTTCTCGTTCCATAATGAATCATCCCTTTCAATTCTCTCAATATGGAAATCGTTATCTGCGTATAAAACGAAATCACAATAATTTCTTCTACATATGTTCAGCTGTCCCTGAATTTGGTAGAAATAGTTGTGATTTCGTTTCAACCTGAAAAAAAAGATGTTAATTTTGTCGAACAACTACAATAAAAAGTTTCTTACGATATTTCGTTTTCTGTGATACTGAAGCAATTCGGTTTATCGTGATCTCGCAGTTTTCCCTTTACGGATTGGAGGCATTTTACTTCGATCAAACCATCATTTCCAATTAAACCGTCAGGAGAGGCTGCCAAAAAAGGGTGTTCTGGGTCAATTAATAAGCCGCATCGAATTATGTGTACTCCTTTCGTCCTCTCATATAATTCGATGGCCTTATTTTCATGAACCCTTCCGTATACTACAGCGGAAGTATTCAATTCTTTTTTATAGAGGATAGATTTCACCAAATTGTGACAAGGTGTTATGGCCCTTCTCCTCATTACGGAACCAAAATTAGAGGCAGTAAGGTAATTCTGTCTCAATTCCCGCCATACCTGATTATCGTGTTGCCCCCTAGTAATTTTTTCAATTTCTCTCAATTTTTCATCAGAGGCAACCTTTGCTTTCAGGTCATCCAAAAATCTATTTTTTTTTGTAGCCATCTCCTCCTCTGTGATATCAGGTTGAGCAGCATTTGGTCCGTAGTTGAAATCAGCCCTGCCACTGTGAGATATCCTATTTTTCACCCTTCTTATTGGCAGTCCTTTCCTGCGGTCATGAGCCTTTTTTCTCCTCAAGAGAACACGACTCGTGTTTCTTCCCAAATTTCCTTGCCAAGCACTCAGATGCCAAGAAGGACCATTATGGTGAGATAAGGCTGCGCCATAAGCACGTACTGTGTAGGAAATTGATTTTGAAAAGTTCACCCGTTTTCCACCAGTACATTTGGCAACTAGAGCCATATATCTGAAAAAAATATTTCATTCAAATTCAATTAAGTTTCTTGTTTACGTGTACATTAGTTGAATTCATAGATTTGAAATATGGTACTTCTGAAATTCGGTTTGATTTTAACATACCTTTCTGCTTGATTTGTAGTTTCATTGAATGCTAATCGATCCGCCTTATTAACCATAGGTTCCACAATTTTCAAGAGCTCAACAAGAAAAGCCTGACTCATTTTCTTTGTCAAATCTTCTTCATTCGAGGATTTTCTTGTGCAAAATGTATCTCTGAAATGAAAATCATCAATAATTACAAGAAGATAAATGACCCCAGTAGTTGATGAATGTATAGTCAATTTTATCAATTTCAAACCTGCAGTTACTGTGGTTTCCAAACACATGATGAGGCGCATTAGCTAAATCTTTGCGCAACATAACAACGTCGTTCGCATTGTTTTTCACAATTGTTCTCACAGATTTGACCAGTCTTTCCAAATTGGTAATGCCTCCATCTTTTTTGGTTAATATTTTTCGATTTGTAATTTCGAAAGATGTATTTTTAGAAAGTCGATGGAGCTTGTCGCTCAAGCAACGTGTCATGTGATTAGCGCACTCTATCTTGATGACACTTCGACCATATGGTACACCCTCAATTATCCTAGCATAAACACTCGAATCTCCGTCACCTGAAAAAAATCACATTGTTAACAATTCGATTAAAAATGGTTAAACCCTATGAAATTCTTAAATGTAACCCACCGATTAAATATTTATACACCAATCCGTGATGCTCCAAGCTTTTACAAAATCCTTCTACTATTATTTCTTGTTCCATTCCTGTTGATGGTCCGCTGTAGTTCTTCGCACAATTATGTGGCTTTGCGGGTATTGTTTTTTGGGAATAAAAAGAACAGGCAGAGCAAGTTTTATTCTTTACTCCTAAGAAAAGCGGCTTTTTTGTGTGAGCACCAATAATAATTCCCTGAAAAATCATTGTTTTACTGAAAATCTCGTGTAAAATCTGCTGAACTTACAACTCCTGAAGCAGCGTTGTAACCATGTCCATAACTTCGTTTGGACCACCCTCCATCTACAATAACTGTAATATAGGGTGTTCCATCAGGCATTATGTTTCCCCTTTCAATGGCATTTTTCGCCTCCTCTCTTCCTGCTGACTGCATGTTCATATACATTTGCTTTTCCCAAATCTGAAATATTAGATATTGAAAGGATAAAATGACAAGATATTTCTTTATAATCACACCTGCTTTACATGAGCCGTTTTACGGGTGTAAGTTTTTTGAGTCATAAAAGGAACGTCCATCAGTGCAAATAATTCCTCGAGTTGGCTCTTTCCAATGCCTATGGATAGACTTCCCCATACAACCGCATCAGACAAACTATTTTCCTTATGGTCCGGATCAGTGCATATTACTTTGGACTTTTCACAATTGTCGCAGTAAAAATGAAGATAAGAGTTCATTCCAAACCTAGTTTCTCTTACGAAAGCCATCCTTCCCATGGTACATTTATCACGATGTCTCACAATATGTTCATATTCTTCGAGAACGTAGCCTAAATTCACTATACGACGACCATCTAACAGTTGTCCAATTGACTTATATGTGCTATCTACTTCTATCTCCAGTTCAGGTAAGTTATCTGAATGTTCGCTAAAAAAATATCGTCAGTCTACAAATGTTTTTTCCTTCGTATCGTTCAAAAAACAAAATTACTTACTTTATCGGAATAGTGCTTGAAGGTGCAGGTCCACTTAGTTCCATGTTGTTCACCGCCAAACTGGCTACCCGCCTGAAATATAATATATCATACCGAATTTCAAAGTGATAATTATAATTCGTATGTACAATCTGAGGAAAATATTCATGAAAACAATTTTTCTATTACCTATAGTTATTCATATGATCAATAAATAACAAAAAATTATCCCACTTTCATTATATGGAAAACTAGGTAGGTACTTACTAGTTTTCTGGATGATCGAAACATAAATACAGACAACAAAATACGCATATTTTTTAAAATAGTATTACTGCTTATGAACCTCTTTTTCATACGTACCTTGCTTTGTTCAAATTTTTGATCATAATTGATCGGTTACTCCTTTTTTTCACCCTGGAGGGTGCCATTCGTGTTTTTGGCATTTTCAATACAGTACGTAAACGCTTTTCGTATATGTACCAATACGACCAGTACGTACCTACTTGTCGAGAGAAATGAAGACGTCTATCTACAGAGATCCGAGAGGGCAAGAACGACCCCCCTACTCACCCCGTCTAGGAACCGAGGGCGTGTCCTGTGGGAGGCGTGTCACTTCACCTTTTATCATTTACCTGGCTGAAACACGCGGTTAAGAAAAAGGAATATTTTTTCAGAGTGTTATTGGAATGATTACCAATGCTTGACGAGTGTTCATTTTTATAAAATATTTATCGAATCAAGATATAGGAACAATAAGAAAATAACGATTTTTCAAATCGAATTTTCTTATTACATATTACTTTTTCGAGTACAATGACATTGGTGAATCATTGCTACGATGCTTCTGATTACTAACAAGAAAATTTATTCTGTTATTACGAGTAGTTTTTGAAATAAACGTGCATAAAAATTGCATTATATCGCATAGGGGAAAAGAAAGTACCGAACACCCTTAATATTTACCCTCTCTTTTACTACTTACTAGTCCGATCGCGCGTGGTTATGAACGACAACGAACGAATGTTCGAGTTCTATGTAGAAGAAGGGGCTAGAGTTTTACTCACTTCATACTCTCGTGAAATAAAGTAAAGGTTTCACATCGATAAATTGAATAAATGATGTATGAGTTAAATTTTTAGTTATTGTTTTCGTTTCAAAATTATTATGAGAGCTATAATATGAAAGATACTAAAAAGAGGCGATTTCGTTTTTTTCGCTCTTCGCCATTGGGTAATATCAACACACAAAAATATTTAAGATTAATGATTTGAAAAGCTGCCCAACCACTGTTCTAAGGGGTGATAATTATGATGTAACAGGTTTAATAAGTTATGATAACGGCAAACATTTTTCCAGGAAGTTGCCTATGATCCGGCAGATGACGGCTGGCGGTCTGGCAGGGTTTTGCCAAATTGTGATAACAACACCTATGGAACTCCTTAAAATTCAAATGCAAGATGCAGGAAGAGTGACGGCCGCTGCTTTGGCAGGTTAAGTAGCAAATAATTGTGTATCTTTCGGATGTGAATGAAAATAAATCAAATTTTCAGAGGGAAAATCTGTACCTAAAATAACAGCAACTAGTTTGACAATAAACCTTCTGAAGACTCATGGCTTGCTTGGATTATACAAGGGTATTGGTGCTACCATGGCTAGAGATGTTACATTTTCGATTGTGTATTTTCCTCTTTTTGCTTCACTCAATAGTTTGGGGCCTAAAAGGATTGATGGATCCGGTAAGATAACGTTGTTTTTTTTTTCAAATTTTGTAATATCTATTAAAAACTTTGATGCTTTGAGGTTTTCTATTCGCACTCTTGTTGCGAGGGAAAAAGCGTACTATCGCTTTGCCCAAATGCCTATTAGTTCCGGATTATTAATTATATATTGGTGTTTTTTTAAGTCCCCAAACCATCTAATCCTAACCCTGTTACATATCGCGGGGTGGTGGAATATGAAGTGAAATGAAGTGTATTTGTATGTCATTGGAAGAATTCAATGCATATCGTGCGAATCTTAATAATAGATAGAAATGTGAGTCATACCTACTGCGGTATAACGAAACCGAAAGTTTGACCGGATCTGAAAGTCCAAATCCATCAAACAGTGAACATCACCACACAATGGATAATTTGTCAGTTTTGAAGAGAGAAATCGTCACTGATCAGTTCTATTTTTGTCAATGAAATTAACGTGTTGAAGAAAATAATAACAACACAGGGCTATCACATAGAAAAACTCCTGGAAGAAATGCATTCATTGAAATAAGAATGTTAGCAATATGACATATTGCGATTTTGTCTCCGATAATCCACCAGACCAAAATACCTCAGATGACTCATCGTCCAAATTCGTCCAGGAAAACATGCGGAAATCTAACTTATCAAGACGACAAGTTTACTAGTTCAAATGAATGGACAATTGTGAGAAGGCTACCACAATATCAGAAATTTGAATTTACGTCTCCAACGCCGCACAAAGACGCTTATCAGAACATAAAAAAGCACCGGATAATTCGTCGATCTCATCCCGACCTAAAATCCAAAAATCCGATTACGGCGATCAACAGAGGTGGACGAAAATACACAGACGTAAGCAGAGGTTTGTGGTTGGAAAAAATAAGGTAATCACACAAATCCAAGCAATGACAAAGTTTGTGTCGTTAAATGTCACCCGATTGGCACCCCAAACAAGCGTGATGAGGAACATTCTTGCTAAAACATTTCCCGAGGTCGTCTGTGACCGTTGCAGTCCAGGCACCCTAAAATTTATGCTTCCATGAGTCAAGAATCAGTCTGCAATAGAAGCTCCCCAAACAAGTTGCAAAAGTTAGGTGAACATATTACTCAAGTTGTATCGAACTTCAAAATTGTCCATATAAATGTTCAAGGTATTTGTAATAAATTAGATATGTTAGAAGTTATTATCGTAGAACAATCTCCTATGGTTTTTTGTATTGCTGAGCATTGGTGCAATAGTGAAAGTATTGCTAGTAAAACACTACCTGGTTATGTTCTTGCTGCTCACTATTGTCGTACGAGCAAGGCTCATGGTAGCTCCTTGATTTTGCAATGAGAGACTGATTTTTGAGAAACTTGGAAATCACTCATTTTTGCTCCGATATCCACTTTGAATGTTGTGCTATAAAGATCAAATTTTATGACGAACATATGTGCATCCTTAGAATTTATAGTTCACCTTCTGGTAATTTTGAGACTTTTTTAGACAAATTGGCTAGTACATTGGAGCGATGCTCTCAGTTTGCCAAATCTATCTTCGTGTGCGACGATCTTAATGTCGATTATCTCAATCTAAGTTTTAACAAAAAGAGGTTGCTTGATGATATTATGATATGCTTCCATCTTAAAGTGACTTGCTCTCAACCTACCAGGGTATTCACTTATATAAATGGTCATACTTCAATTTCAATGTTAAATTACATCCTGACTGTTTTTTAACCTCACCTTAGTGACCGTAAGGCCATCTCGATCACATTGATGCCTCTCTATCCATCTATTTAGGAGGATAAAGATTATAAGTTGATTAGAAGCTATTAAAACTCCAACCTCCTTAACCTTAGATTTGCGTTATCTAAGGAAGATTTTTCTGATGTATGTGGTGCCTCAAACGTGGACAATGGCTTCTATAACTTTTCGAAAACAATAAATTCCACTATTGACGAACCGTTGTCCAATGAAAAAAATTACAATGAATAAAAATGTAAACTCTGGATGGATTACGCCCCGAATCAGACAAGTTAGTCAGCAGTTGGCTCCATAATGAGCTGAAATCTAATGAATCTCCTGAAATTTATAAAAAATTCAAAACAGACTACAACCAACTGCTAGTATGATAAATAAGTATAACCAAGGTACATTGAAATATCTTCAAATCTGAATATCAGTCTGATACATGGTCAGTCGTATTACGGGTAGGAAATCTCGCTCAAAGTACCCGAATAAATTAAATATTGATGGAACTATCTGTTCGGATATCGAGGGTATTGCTGCTGCTTTTGGCAGTTATTTTTCAACTATCGGTGTCACAAGCCTTATGAACTGTTACGGATCCACTTTATCAACGGATTGTACAACCTCCAATTGTCTTACAATTCATTTTGTTTTCAATTACAGAACGTGAAGTCATTGAAACCATCAATAATCTAAAAATTACTAAGTGTACTGGTATTGATATAGTGTCTGCTAGAGTCTTGAAATCAATAAACGAGTCTATATCTGGACCGGTCACTCATCTGGTAAACCTTTCTATCTATTTCTCAAGAAATATTCTCATCATGTCTAAAGTTATCCACGGTTATACCAGTCGTGAAAAAAACGATCCAACTGATATTTGCAATAAATGACCTTCCTGATCACATAATAGCTGAATTGCTTGTCATGTTCGCCGATTGCGTTTCGTTTGCAATCTCTACAAAAACGCGTGATGAGCTGATATCGAAGTGTACTGTATTGATGGAAAGTTTCGTTGTATGGTGTGAAGTAAACTCTGTGGTAATTAATATTGACAAAACTGAGTGGGTTGTTTTCAACCGCAAGAATCAAAATAAAGCATTCACTTTCAAGCATGATAACATCTCAATAACATCTAAAACATCTATAAAATTCCTGAGTTTAGTTGTTGATGAAAAACTTAGATGGTGCGATCATTCGGAATATCTATGCAGAAAGTTAAACACGTCCTATTACGCTTTAAGTGTATTAAGAGGTTATTTGCCCACTGAGTCCTTAATCACCATCTATCATAGTCTTTTCACTCAAATTTGAACTACAACACACTAACTTGGGGTGATTCTGTGAATATCTCGAGAATATGGATAGCTTATTTTTTGATTGAAACATCAGATATCGTGTAAACCAATATTGTACTTATACAAATGTCTATTAACGATATTCCCAAGCTTCATCATAACCCAAGTGGAATCTACAATTTTCCATCTCCCTGAAAACCAAGCTGAAGAGACTCGACAATATATTGCATCCTTATTGAGAAGAGATAAACCTAACATCACGCGTGCTGGAAAAACTTGCTTCAAAGATCTTCACAATAACCCTGATGTTATCCTCCATCCTGCAGACAAATTAATTAATTATATACACAACTGGAAAAAATTGAAGGATCAAAAAAAAATTCCAAATTTTTCGGCAATTTTCAACATGCCGTAACTTTGAGAGGAATGGTCGTACAAGAAAGGACCCCGCACATTTTGTATGGGAATTGGCTCCCGGTAGATTTGGCTGAAAATTTGATATGATGTTCTACTAATCCTTCTGATCAAATGTCTAAACAGTCACGAAGCTGAAAAATGCATACTTCTAGGAGTTTTTAGTGATTTTTTGTATCCATTATGGCTTACGTATTATGGGAATTGGCTCCCGGTGGATTTGGCTGAAAATTTGCTATGATGTTCTACTAATCCCTCTGATCAAATGTCTCCACAGTCACGAAGCTGAAAAATGCATACTTCTAGGAGTTTTTAGCGATTTTTTGTATCCATTATGGCTTACGTATTACCGTTCACACAGAAATGATTGAAAATATTTCGAATTGACAGAATCTGCTTTCAATAATCACGAAATATTCTCAAACATTTCTGTGTGAACGGTAAGAGTTTTTAGCGATTTTTTGTATCCATTCAATACCTTACTAGAACTAGTAAGGTAGTGATCCATTATGGCTTACGTAAGCCATAATGGATACAAAAAATCGCTAAAAACTCTTAGAATAATGCATTTTTCAGCTTCGTGACTGTAGAGACATTTGATCAGAAGGATTAGTAGAACATCATATCAAATTTTCAGCCAAATCCACCGGGAGCCAATTCTCATACGAAATGTGCGGGGTCCTTTAAAAAAAAGAAATTGTAGCTCCAAGTGTCTAGTTTTTGGATAAGAACTTCAAAATGTTTTGGTGTCATCGGTTGTTGAGTAATCTTGACGAGACCATCATCAAAAAAAAATTCGAAATTTTTTTCAGTTTTTTCCTTGGTCTACGGGCTTGGAAAAATTTTTTTTGCTCAATCACTATGAGGATTGGATAGTTTCTTCATTCTGTTTTAATCTCATATTCTATAGATTTTGGTATATCCACTTCTTGTCAAGATATCGGCCTTCAAATGAAAAAGGATCCTTTTGCCTTTGAATATCGATACCTCGGCAACCAATTATTGCACAGAAAGCTAAAGGTGGGTTTCAGGAACTTGAATGAATTCCCTTCAACGGTTAGCCATTGCTTTTCCGAAAGAAAAATTATTCTTTCTGTCACATGAATTTGAAAATGCAACAAAAAAAGGTCTTTTCGTGGTGTTTTCGAAATACGAGCGCTGGATCGAAAATATTGTGGGAACAGAAAATGTTAAGTGTGCAATTTACAGTTCAATAAGTCCACAAAAATCTCACAAAGAGCCAAATTAATCCAGCCAACCGTTTTCGTGTTTCACTCGATCGAATTTCTGAAAAAATTAAAGGATCACGTTTCTTGCCCTGAAAAGCTCATCACCTTTATAATTTTGAAAAAACGAGAAAAAAAAGTTCACCAATTTTTCTCTACAATTTCATTACAGAAAGTTATTGAACTCTCAAAAAAGAAAAAAAATTTCTCAAAAAAAATAAAAAAAAATTTTCCTCATAGGTATTTTTTTGGAACAGTAGGAATTTTTTTTCGATTTTTTCGAAAATTTTTTTTCTATTTTGGAAGTTTATTATCTTTCTGCAATGAAATCGTTGAAAAGGGTCGTGAATTTTTTTTTTCTTGTTTTTCCGAGATAATAAAGGTTTTGAGCTTTTCAGAGCAGGAAACGTGATCCTTTAATTTTTTCAGAAATTTGATCGGGTGAAACACGAAAACGGTTGGCTGGATTAATTTGGCTCTTTGTGAGATTTTTGTGGACTTATTGAACTGGAAAATGAACACTTAACATTTTCTGTTCCCACAATATTCTCGATCCAGCGCTCGTATTTCGAAAACACCACGAAAAGACCTTTTTTTGTTGAATTTTCAAATTCATGTGACAGAAAGAATAATTTTTTTTCGGAAAAGCAATGGCTAACCGTTGAAGGGAATTCATTCAAGTTCCTGAAACCCACCTTTAGGTTTCTGTGCAATCATTGGTTGCCGAGGTATCGATATTCAAAGGCAAAAGGATCCTTTTTTATTTGAAGGCCGATATCTTGACAAGAAGTGGATATACCAAAATCTATAGAATATGAGATTAAAGCAGAATGAAGAAACTATCCAATCATCATAGTGATTGAGCAAAAAAAAAATTTTCCAAGCCCGTAGACCAAGGAAAAAACTGAAAAAAATTTCGAATTTTTTTTTGATGATGGTCTCTTCAAGATTACTCAACAACGGATGACACCAAAACATTTTGAAGTTTTTATCCAAAAACTAGACACTTGGAGCTACAATTTCCTTTTTTTAAATTTCTTGTACGACCATTCCTCTCAAAGTTACGGCATGTTGAAAATTGCCGAAAAATTTGGAATTTTTTTTTGATCCTTTAATTTTTTCCAGTAGTGTATATAATATGATTTTTGAATGTTGATTTGGTAGGTAAGAAAACTCCAAGTGTTGCTCTGTAAATAGAGTTTATTTTAAACTCAAATTCAATTAACATTAAACAATATTTACCTGTAAATAGAGTAACGATAATTTAAGTTTATCCTTTCTACCAATATTTGCTATTTACAGGCTAAATTCAATCATTCAACAAAATCTATTTGAAATTTCGATAATTTTCATTTTGACATAAATCACTAACAGTAACTAAGGTAACTCTCATAGATTATTAGATCCAAATATGTTTTATATCCTCCCCGGTTGGGGAGAAAATGATCATCAAATTTTCCCTTCATTTATGAATAATTTTTTTCATTCTCTCCTCTCACTTTATCTGTTGTAGTTACTGGAATAAGTTCAGTTATATGGATCAAATTGGACTCTGATTTTTTATATCCCGTATCCACTCTATATATGGAATTCGAAATTTTTTCTGTAATTTGGTATGGTCCAATTCTCAACTCTTCCAATTTCTTTCTATTGAGTTTGTTGCTATTTTCAACATACACCCAGTTTCCTACTTCAAGTTCGATATGTTTTCTATTTCTGTCAAATATTCTTTTATTGTAGTTATGCGACTTGATTGTATTCTTCAAAGCCATCTCTTTATCTTTAATCCAATCATCTTCAGATATCTCATTTTTCAATTCCCTTGGTACAATTGTAGTATCTACACCATACAATAAGTATTTTGGTGTGAAACCAGTGACTGAGTGTATAGTCTCATTGTATTTATTCACACACTCCTGAGCAACGGTTGTCCAAGTTCTTCTCTTATTTTTTTTCGTTTGATTTGCATCTTATTTTATTAACTAATGTTTGATTCAACCTTTCGTTCAATCCATTAGAGAATGGCGCATTTACTGCAGTAAATATCATTGTGATTCCTTTTTCATTCAAATACTCCTTGACTTCTGTTGAGTTTATTCCTGCATATTGGTCAGTAAGCAATAATCCAAATCTTCTGTTTCTGATACTTGGCTTACTAGCTTAATAAAGTCTTTAGCATTTTGTGTTTTTGATGTTATAATAAATGCATATCTTGTGAAGTGGTCTACTAAAAGATGTAAATATTTCTTTGTTGATCGTGAACCTCCAAAACCTCCAATCGTATCTATCGATATTATTTCGAAAGGCTTTGTGGCTGGACCTAAGTGCGACATAGACCAAATTTTTCTTGGCCTCTTGATTTATTTTTAGTACAAATTTCACAGTTTCTGCAGACTTCCTTTATGTTTCGCGTCAAATTTTTTGCGGTATATATTGTACTGATTGTTCTTTGCATTTGTTCGATACCAATATGACATAAATCTTCATGTATCTTTTTTATTAATTTTATACTGAACTTTTCGCTAAGAATAATTTTGTCCTTCCTTCCTGTAATATATTTCATGTTTTTAAGTTATGTTCTTCATTTTCTTTTGTATTTCTCCATTGCCATTTTGGTCTTTAAGAATGTCTTCTAGTTTTACAATATTTACAGTTTTCAATTGTTCCTCTTCATTATCATTTATTTCTAAAACTGGGTTTCTACTTAAGCAATCCGCTTCTACATTGTCTTTTCCAGGAGCATATTCAATTTTGAAATCATATTGAGATAAGTAGAATGTTAAGTCGCCTAATTTTTCGTCAGTTCTTGATTTTACATTTAAATTTTCAAGTGGTTTATGGTCACTATAAACTGTGAATGATCTTCCTAATAACCAGTTTTGCCAGTATTTTATTGCTTCTTTTATTGCAAGACATTCTAAATATATCGCCTTTTATCTCTTTTGCGACTCATTCAGTTTTTTTGAGAAATAGGCCACTGGTTTTTCATTTCCATTGAGTTGAATTTGTATTAATATATCTCCGATTCCTTTTATTGATGCATCCGTGTATATATTTATTGGTAAATCCTTATCAAATATTTCTAACACTGGTTGTCAGCATAAAATGGTTTTTATTCTTTCGAATGAATTTTGGCAATCTTCAGACCAGACAAATTTTTGGTTCTTTCTCAAAAGGTTATGCAAGGGTTCCAGTATCATTGCAATTCCCGGAATGTATTCATGATAAAAGTTCACTTTTCCCAAGAACTGTCTGATATTTTTTTGTGTTTTTGGAGTAGCAAAATTCTTTATTGAGATGAGATTATCATTCAGTGGTCGAATTGAATTATTTTCAATTATATGGCCCAGATATTAACCCTATTCGATGCGAATGAACATTTCGTAAATTTCAATCTGAAACCTTCTCTCTTTATGGCCTCCAATAATTGTGATAGATGGTCAATATGTTCACCAAACGATTTTGAAAATATTAAAATATCATCTATATAATTTACTGCGAATTCCGTAAGTTTATTTTTTCTCAATATATTGCTCAATATCCTCTGGAATATTGCTGGTGATGTTTTTAATCCGAAAGGTAAGCATGTCCATTGGTAATGTCCTTCTTGTGTCACAAATCCGGTTTTTTTCTATCTTCCACACGCAGAGAAATAGACCAAACTGCTGAGTTAATATCTAGTGTAGTGAAAAACTTACAATTTATTGTTTTTATCATCAAGTCTTCAATTAACGGGAACGGTTGAGCCTGGGGTACAACGATTTTGTTCAGATCTCGAAAATCTATACATAATCTCGATTTTTTTCCTTCTTCTTTTTTGAAGGCCTAGGTGACTGGTGCTGCAAAAGGGCTATAGGATTCTTCTATTAAATTTCTATCTAGTAGTTTCGAGATTTGTTCTTCAATTTCCATTTTATCTTCAATCGAACATCTGTATGGTCTTTTACTGCAGTATTGCTCATTTATTAGGTCAATTCTTGCTTCATATTCCTTTATAGTACCTATGTCATATTTATCTTTAGCAAAGATGGTTTTGTATTTTTCAACCAACTTTCCTATCTCTTCTTGTTGATTGCAGGTTAGATTATCCATTTTCATATCAAAATTTTTTTCTTCAACATGTTCATTAAAATTCACCAAGCAGTCATCTTTGATGCTTCTGTCTGTAAATGTATATTCTATTTCATCACTATTTTGATGATCTTTTTCTATTATTTCATTTTCTTCTTCTGAAAGTGTGTCCTTTTTTTGTGATATTCTTAAATTTTCATCTTGATTCAGTTTGAATGTTTTTATCAAATCCAATCCAACTAAGAAATCATAGTGAAAATAATCATCTTCCACAATGTAGACATCGACTTTCTTTTCAATTTCAAATATTTTTATTTTCAAAGTTGTCAAACCGCTCGTTTTCTTAACACCGCTAATGGTTACTAAATTTGGATTATTGAAAATATTGATTTCTGTCCTTTTCAGCTTCAATAATTTGGAATTTATTATAGAAACATTAGATCCTGAATCATATACTCCAATTATTTCCAATTTATCTTCAAGTAGCAGTTTGATTTTTATTAGTGGTGTAGTTATTAGTTTTTTGAATGGGAATGTATTTCAGCTTCAATTACTGTATTACAGTGCAACCTTAATATAACGAACCTCAATATAACGTCTTCCTCGATTTAACGAATTTTTCATAATCCCCTTGAATCGTCCATAAGAGTCAATGTAAAACATACCTCTACATTACGAAATTTTTTTACGAACAACCTCTTTATAACGAATTTTCAACTACCTAAAAGAGTGTGAATACCTCTACTTAACGAATTTCGTCAACTCAAAACCTCTATATAACGTTTTCACCAATAACCAGGTATGTATGTGATTCAGCCGCGACAGGTTTCGACGCGTATTACGTAAAATACGAAGTTAGTTGATGGAAAGTAATCAGTGTTGCTCCTCACTTTTTTGCAATGGCTCAGAAACGTAAAAGGCGTTCCTTATCTGTCGCAGAAAAGCGAAGCATCATTAATTATGTTGACAAAAATGCTTCTACAAAAAAATTAGACATAGCTAATAAGTTCGGGATTTCCGCAAGTTCATTGGCTACAATTTTCAAATCTAAAGATAAGTTTTCCGACGAAATTGGTTTGCCTTCAAACATCAGAAGATTGAAACCGTGGAAAACAAACTACAATTTATCACTTTTTTCCAATCAAGATGAATAAAATTAGATTTAGGCTTTTATACCAATTGGTTGATTTTTCACCTCTTTTTATTTTGTTCTGCGAATTTTTGAAAAAAAAATCCTACCTACTCACTTTATTGTTTTGAAAAAGAAAATATAAAATAAATGAGTAAGTTGATAAAAATGAGTTTTCATTTATATGAGCAAAATTAGTTCGCTATAACAAGATGAGTACGTAATGTCGAGGTGAATAAAACCTCGGTGTAACAAATTTTGGACCAACCTCACCTCAATATAACAAACCTCAGTTTTACGGATTACTTGATATAACGAATATTTACTGGTTCCCTTCCGATTTGTTATATCGAGGTTCCACTGTATTAATATTCTTTAATCCATAATTTTTTCTTTGCACCGGTTCATTTTTGGATCTAAACCAGCAACTGGATTCTGAATGGTACAGACTTTTATTTTTCAAATCTTTGCAGATACTACAAGGCTTTTTTTCATCAGTTTTCTCTTTGAAACTCCCTTCTTTCCTGAAATTTTTTTTTGTAACAAGGTATTCTAATTTTCCAAGCTCGTTAAATAGATATTTTGTTTCCAGCATCTCCTCTCTATCGATTTTTTCAGCAATATAATCTGGTAAACCTGCTACTATGATATCAATCAATATACCTTGATCCTTTATATTTCTAGCATCCAGCAATAACCTTCCTTTTTTACTGCATAGTCTAATAATGATCCAGCTTGATATTTAAAAGACATGCTATTTTGCCATCCTTTGTTTGCATATGATGCTTTGAAACTATCTCTCCAGATTTCCCAACTAGATTGTAGACTGTGTTTTATTATCATTGCACTATACCAATCCAAACAGGATTTTTCAAGAAAATCTCTTAAAATTTCAATTTTTTCTTCATCCTTCTTGATTTCCCATCTTGAGCATTCTTTTTCGAAAGAATTGAGCCATTCATGAACGTTGCCCTTTCCATTGAATTTTTCCAATACGAATTTCACAGACGATGTCCTCAAATTGGGTCTCTCACTGTAGTTTTTATTGGATCATGGATTCCAATGCCTTTACCACCTGATCTGTAATTGATTTTTCAGTTATATTCGATTCATCATGCTGATCACCTATGATTTCTTCTGGGTATTGGCCTCCAATCATAACATTTCCATCAGTATCCCAATAGGCTTGCTTTACATCTTCAGTTATCCTGATTTATACATTCCTTTTTTGGTTTCTTCTTTTCAATGCGTTTTTTATGTTTGTATAGACCGATGTCGATGTAATACATGTATGTAGCTCTGCTTTTTGAAACTCTTTTGGAACTTTGTAGCTTATACCATCTTCAGTTGTAATGGAGCTTATGCACAAAACGTTTGCTTTTCCATCATCTGCTGCACTAATAGTGAATTGAACCTTCAACTTTTCCATTTCCATTAGTGTGGTATCCAGTTGAGAATAATAAACGAAATTGTCGTTTTATAATATGATTTTTGAATGTTGATTTGGTAGGTAAGAAAACTCCAAATGTTGCTCTGTAAATAGAGTTTTTATTTTAAACTCAAATTCAATTAACATTAAACCATATTTACCTGTAAATAGAGAAACGACAATTTAAGTTTATCCTTTCTACCAATATTTGCTATTTACAGGCTAAATTCAATCATTCAACAAAATCTATTTGAAATTTCGATAATTCTCATTTTGACATAAATCACTAACAGTCTCTAAGGTAACTCTCATAGATTATTAGATCCAAATATGTTTTATATATATATTAAACACTACCGACACAATTTTTAAAGCAATCTCTGTCGAAAACCAATCGATAGGAATGCCACAGAAATTATGTACCAAAGTAACAGGGCTAGGATCAGATGGTTTGGGGGATTCAATAAACACCAATATAAGCAAAGACATTCTTAACATCATCAACCATTTAATGTCCAGTACATACTTCCTCTTCCAAGGGACATTCTACAAACAAGTATTAGGAGCCGCCATAGGTTCTCCCGTTCTCGCTAATTTTTTCATGGAGGATTTTGATGTTGGAAGTGATACTTAGATGATGTGTTTGTTATTTGGCCACATGGTACCGAATACCTTCACCAATTTCTCCACCATCTAAACAACATCCACTCAAACATCAAGTTCACTCTGGAACTCGAAACCAATAGCTCTATCCCCTTTCTTGATATTCTCATCACAAAAACCGACCATTCTTTTACGTACACCGTCTACAGGAAATCCACTCACACTAACCGGTACCTGCAAGCTTATTCCCACCATCATCCAGCCTTTATCAATGTCGTTTCAAACTCCCTGATTTATTGGTCTATTCAACTAACTGACAACAAACTTAGACAAAATGAATACATAAACAACTCGAATCAGCTCTACTCCGAAATGATTTTAATAGCTCACAAATAAAAAACTCCATGCGTAAAATTCAGAATAATAATAAAAAAGAACCTCCTGAGAGGTTTCCTCACAAGGCTTTCCTTCCGTTCATCCGAGGCGTCAACGATGAAACAGGTCGCATCTTGGAAAAACTATCTGTCAAAATAATTTTACCTTGTATTATATAAATTCATAAATATAAGAATAATGTAACGCGGAAACATCGCAAACGCCGCCTAAGCGAACGCACGAAAAAACGTAAGATGCGCAGGCGCAGGGAACTTGCGCTTTGCGAGCATACATTGAAATGGACCAAATTGTCGAACCCGAAGCTGATATGTTACAGTACGCCCACACTTTATTAAAAAGGGCGGATATTGAACTAAGGTAAATGTACCAATTATCGACAGTGCCCCAATTATCGACACTTTTCATTTCTTTTCCATATATTAAGGTTTCGGGACCAGCCATAGAATTATTTTCTTCGCGAATATGTAACTTATAGTTTTCTCAACATATCTGAATATTATCCCGATTTTTTCTGAGTATCCTCAGTGCGAAATGTATCCTCATTCAGTTGAGTTTCAGCCTCAACCGAGTCTACAGCCTATTTGCTACCAATTCAGTAAGGAAAGCCTCCTCATCATATCCAATCAAACTCGCAAGATTCAAGTGATATAAGTTTTTTTATACATTAACACACTTTCATATGGTTTAATGATTTCAGTTCTACCGATAGAATCTATTTTTCTGTGGTATTTTCATGAAAAAAAGGGTGTCGATAATAGGTACATCTAAAACACGATCATCCCCATTCATCGACACAAGTGTCGATAATTGGGTAAAGTGTGGTGTTATTTGAAATACTTCCTGGAGCTTATATACTTCTTTTTTTCGGAAAAAAGTAACTTTATTGTATGCGATTCAATCATTGTTTATTCTGTACCAATTTTCGACATAATGATTTTCTTCAAATTTTCCTATTATAAAATGAAATATTTCAATGTCGGCGATAATAGGTTCAATTCTATGTCGAATAATGGTTAATTTTTTGCCGATCATAGGGCACCTCGACATGACTTTTCAATGTATTGTTTTGTGGAATTGGTGAGCCCTATCATTAATTTCTTTTCAACATTTTGACCGAAAATGATCAAAGTTTCAGTCCATACAAACCGACACCAAAGGTTGATAAACTCTTATGATATTGTTTCATACTTTTTCGCAGATGTCGATGACGAGTGCATTACTTTATAGATTATTGGTTTCGTTAATTTTTCAGTCTATTTCGAATAATAAGATGTTACGAATGTGAAAAACTTAATGCCTGCTCTAAGATCTTCCAAACAATTCGATGTTCCCAGAATCACACTATGAAAGGCAGATAGGTCCTGAGACTGTCTTAACCAAAGAGAAGGATGAACTATTGATGATGAAATGGATGTTTCACTTCGCGAAATGTGGATCTTTCATGACTAAAGCTACTCCGTCAAGAAAATAGGTGAAAATCCACTGAGAAACTGCCAAATTCAAAGCCTCTGACGTGAAATTTTTAAACTCTTCTCAATTTACAAAAAGCACTTTGAATGAGTTTAGTCAACACCAAATTTTAAAACGCAATAGTCAATTTTAAAATATAAAAAGAAAATTTTTTCTCCTGAATTAAGACATCCGATCTCTCGGTAACGAAGCCGTTTGTATGAACTTTTCTTCTTGAAATAAATTGAGAAGTCCCCTTTGGCATTTGGTAACGTTATTCTGGAACACCTTGTATGTGTTATTTTATCAGATTTCACTATGTCATCCATTGAATTTATCGATCCGATTAAATATTCATTTTTTTCTTATCCATACAACTCTTTATTCTTCTTGATTTCATAGTGTCGATAATTGGTCATTTCAATTCCAGAGCTGTGGATAATTGGGACATCTGACTTTCAACTTGATTTGTATTTTTTTTAAATATCAAAACTTTCTGTTCACGATTTCGTGTTTGTTTTAGGGAGTTAAAGGTAAAATGAGTTCAATATTGGCTTTTATGTGTGACAAAATATTTGATGACTATCCGAAAAACATTGTACATTCCCAAGTTTCGACTATAGTGTCGATAATTGGTACATTTACCTTAATCAGAGAGTAGTAGGGATTTTAAATTTGACAGAATCTGTTTACATTTTCGTCAGATGTCAGATTGAGATTTGGAAATATTCGGGTTTTTACCATAGAATAGACATATAAAAGTAAGGCTCTAAAAAGGGAGTATACCAGACAGCCATGATGGGTCCAACCACAGACTCGAAAATTACAGAACAATTCGAATGAAATGAAATCTGTAATCGAATAAATGCTTATGCTTACCTGTCTAGTCTCCAACTTTATTGTTTTGAATAAAATATCAATACTTGCTATTAACTATTCTTCAAAAAAAGCACACAACTCACAATAGAGCACAATAACTGAGAAATTGACATTACCATCTGTAATTTTCGAGTCTATGGTTGGACCCAGTCAGCCTGTCTGGCATACCTATCTTTCTAGTGCTCTAATAAAAGGATGGACAGGGCGTCACGTGACTTTCACACCAAGTTTTGTGCTCCTAACGAGAGATAAACAGTGAAGGATGGAGTAATATTCATGGACCTATAATACCAACTGGACGTCGAACTCCCTAACTGTCACGTTGAAAAAAGTGAGGCAAATCGCCGCCATTTGCAGTTTGGAGTGAACCACAAATATTTTGATGTTTTATGCCATATGTGAATGTGCTAGAATTTTGATTGAAACATAGACGTTCCTTTGAAAGAAATGATGAAAAACGAACTCTGTATATTAGTGTTCTGTGAACACTGACATTTCGGTCTATATCAAATAATAATTTTTTTCGATTCGTGTGATTAGTTATTAAAATAATGTACCATTATGATGATTATACACAATAGATTCCTCAAAAACGGTATAACCTCGCTAATTCTTGTGGTGTATTGCTCACATTGTTTTAATTATTAATCATAATATCAAAACATGTTATCATAACACACCGCTACTTCGATGGAAGACAATTGATTTCATTCCATTCCCAGTCCAACTGTACCATAGATAAGTAAATAAAGAGCAAAGTAGGTGGTTCGTTCCTTACTGAATAATCCCCTTTATTGCAAACATCCTCGATACATCACATGGCGATCCTTGCCCTTACCTGAAGGTACGTGTTAAATGTACAAAAATGGGTTCGTCGAAGTCAAAAGAAGTTAAAGAAGAGGTAATCATAGCACAAGCAGGCAACAGTGGTGGCCAAAGTACCAACCAGTGGGGTGCTATTTCCATTAGAGAAGTCTGCGAGATAATCGTATTCCTTATATTAATTATGGCTATCATGGTATACTTCTACCAATACTGAAAAAAGAAAATGGAGCGAAAAATCCGGAGAGAAATCACACGAAGCCAGATAAACATGAACAACATCAGCCAATAAATGCAGGTAAACTACCCTATAATGTATGTCTCCAGCTATACCAGGTTTCCGTGCAGTGACATTATGGTGAATTAAGTTACGAACATTGAAATTAGAATAGATAGTTATTAGTTATATAATATTAAATTTTATGGAAATTAATAGTTTAGAAGGAATTTTAGAATCTTTAAATTCAATCCAAATTTATTTAAGAAAGATTGGCCCTGAAAGGCGAAAGGGAGAAATTTTTCATAAAAAATTATCTGAAGCACAGTCCGCTTACAGTAATTTCAAATCAATAGCAAACTCGTTAAAATTTTCTGATATACCCTCTGACAGTTTAGAATCTTTTCAAAAACTCAGTATCAAAATTGAATCCACATTTCAAAAAATCATTGAATTAGATAAAGGAAGAATCAATACTTCAAGAAACATGGAAAATTTTGACTTGAAAACTGCTACTAGCTTATTACCTGTACTTGATGATAATGAAAAAACAACAGAGAAATTGATTGATGCCATAGAATTTTACGACTCCATGCTGAATGCCGATCAAAAACATATCTCATAAAATTCATTTTAAAAACGCGCCTTTCTTCTAGTGCTAAGTTGAGGTTGAATAGCGAGTATGTTTCTACAAATCATTTGATAGAAGATATGAGGTCTCGACTTTTAACCATCAAATCAGATACAACTTTACAATCAAAATTGATTCATGCGAAGCAAGGTAATAGGTCAATAGAAAATTTTGGTAAGTCTTTAGAAGAACTTTTCGTGGATTTAACTATTTCCCAGGCAAAAGGCGATACGAGAGCTTACGAGGTATTAAAACCAGTAAATGAAAGAAATGCCATTAAACAATTCGCGGACGGGTTGAAAAATGAAAGATTGAGTACAATTATTGCCGCTCGAAATTACACGTCATTGAAAGATGCTATTCGTGCAGCTCAGGATGAGAATGCTTTTCAAAATGAAAGTCCCCAAATTTTTTCAGCTTCCTATACGAGAGGTCGAGGACGTAATAATACTTCGTTCGGAAATCGAAACGAATTTAGGAATAGAAATTTCGAAAGGAATCAATTTAGATCGAATTATAATCGAGGAAACGGTAATAATAGATATAATACATCTAGAGGTCGAAGGTACCACAACAATGGTTACCGACAAAACAACACTCAGCAGGTAGATTCACGCAAAAATCCGCCAAGAATGCAAAATTCCGGTCAAAGACGTTCTAATAATAATCATATATTCTACGCCGATGGTACAACTGCTTCACATTCCAGTGAAAACGAACCGAATCAGTTTTTTCGAGAGCAATAAGAATCCGCAAATGTATGAATGTTCTGGTATGAATTGGGTTGACATTAGAGTGAATGATGAAAATCACAAATTTCTTTGCGATACAGGTGCTACATTATGCGCAATAAAATATGAATGTTTAGGTTCAAATGTAAAAATTCATGAAGAGAAAATAACTATAAATGGCATTGGAGGACAACTTACCACCGAAGGTTTTGTGAAATTAAAACTAGAAATAGGTAAAACTATCGTTGAACAGAAATTTCATGTATTCAAAAATTTAACGTGTTTTACTGATGGGATATTAGGTCAAAATTTTTTTAAAAAATTTGGTGCTATTTTAGATTTTGAGAAAAATACCCTATCGCTACTAATTTCCGATGTAGAATCAATTTTACCACTTCATTCCGAATGGAACAATTTAACAATTATACCTCCTAGATGTGAAATAATCAAATTCTTTGACGCAAATACCGACGAAGATTGTCTAGTTATCTCTCAAGAACTATGCGAAGGAGTTTATTTAGCAAATAGTATATGTAGACCGAACAAGGGTAAAATTCCTGTGAGAATTTTGAATACGAGAGATTGCGAAGTGTGTTTGAAAAATTGTATGCCTGAAATTCATAAACTCAGCGACTATGAACAATGCAATTTCAAAAATGAAGCAATTACACCATCACGAGTAAAGGAGCTATTTAAAATACTGAATTTACAATTTCTAAATAAAGAGGAACAAATTTCAATAGAAAATATATGTGCAAAATTTAATGATGTTTTCCATTTACCAGAAGATAAACTAGCAACTACCAATGTATACAAACCAACAATTCAACTCAAGGATAATGCCACTCCTGTTTATAAAAAACCTTACAGAATACCACATGCACAAAAATCCGAGTTAGAAAATCAAATAAAAAATTTACTTAAAAATGACATAATTGAAGAAGCGAAAAGTGAATGGTCATCTCCTATTTTACTTGTTCCTAAGAAGTCTGATATAAATGGAGAAAAGAAATGGAGACTTGTCGTAGATTATAGACAGCTAAATCAACAAATTTGCGATGATAAATTTCCATTACCCAATATATCTGAAATTTTAGATTCATTATCTGGTGCCGTATATTTTTCTCATTTGGATCTTAGTCAAGGCTATTTTCAAGTTGAGCTCACGCCCGAAAGTAGGCAATATACAGCATTCACAACGAATAAAGGTCAGTATCAAATGAAACGTCTTCCAATGGGATTAAAATCATCTCCGAGAATATTTTCACGTTTAATATCAGTTGCAATGTCAGGTCTCAATTATGAACAATGTTTTATATATCTAGACGACATAATTGTATTTGGTAGAAATCTACAAGACCATAACAAAAATTTAATCAAAATTTTCAGCCGACTCCGTGAAGTAAATTTAAAATTAAATCCGGCTAAGTGTCAATTTTTACAGAAAGAATTAATTTATTTAGGTCATCTTATATCAGCAGAAGGTATTTCACCTGACCCAGAAAAGTGTATAGTTTTACAACAATATCCTACGCCGAAAAATGCTGACGACGTAAAAAGATTCGTTGCATTCGCGAATTATTATAGGAAATACATACCGAAATTTGCTGAAATAACGTTTCCATTGAATAGGTTGTGTCGTAAGAGAGTTGAATTTATTTGGACTCCAGAATGTCAACATTCATTCGAATGTTTAAAATTTGCATTGTCAAATCCACCCATTCTTGATTTTCCGAATTTTTCAGAAGAAAATGAGTTTATTCTTCAAACCGACGCTTCAGGTTTTGCTATCGGTGGAGTATTATCAAATAAAAATAATAAACCCGTGGCATATGCAAGTAGAAGTTTGAATAAAGCGGAACTAAACTATTCCACTATTGAAAAAGAACTTCTTGCCATAAAATGGTGTATTAGTCACTTTCATCCATATCTTTTCGGTAGACATTTCAAAATAAAAACAGACCATCGTCCTTTAATTTTCCTTTTCAATCATTCAAATCCATCTAGTCGTTTGACAAAATTTCGTTTGTGTTTGGAAGAGTATGATTTTCATATTGAATATATAAAAGGAAGTGAAAATGTTACAGCAGATGCATTGTCTCGAATAATTGTTACATCGAAAGAATTGAAAGGAATGAGTCAAAGTTTAATTGCAGTCATGACACGAGCGCAAAGACTGAATGATAGAGTGAATGAGAACGGTTTGCAAGCAAGTGATACGACAAAACGGCCTGATCAACCGAAAGTTGTAGAACTTCTTAAAAAACCGAAAGAATGTGTTGAGCTTAATTTTGTGTCAAATGTTCATAAGGATTCATACAAAGAAAAAGAAATTTATTCAATATCAGATTCGCTATATTATGTTCCAAGTAAGTCGACTATTTTATGTGAACCAATTTCTCGATCGACATTCACGCTAGACGTACTGTTGAGAGATTTGGAATTATTTAGTGAAATGGAGAATATTGAAGAAATATGTATTATGAAAAATGAAAATAATGTACAATCGATTGAAAATTTTATAAGAGGAATAAAAGAAAACTCCAATTGGACCGGTCCCCGAATATGTATTATTAATGGAGTTAAAAGAATCGAAAATAGCGATACGAAAAAACTGATATTGAATGACTTTCATCTATTACCAACAGGCGGACATGCAGGTATACGCAGAATGTTGAATAATGTCAAAAAGTATTATTTCTGGCCAGGAATTTCGAAAGATGTATCTGAATTTGTAAAGAGATGCGTTAGTTGTCAAAAACACAAGTACAGTAAACATACTAAAGAACCAATGGTGATAACATCCACATCTACTTCACCTTTTGAGAAAATTTTCTTAGATATAGTTGGACCTATCGAAAAAGATGAAAATGAATTTTCATACATTTTGACCTTGCAATGTGAACTCTCAAAATTTGTAGAAGCATATCCTATTAGATCCAAGGATACTATCACCATAGCACGAACTTTTGTTGACAATTTCATATTGAGATATGGTGTCCCTAAGGAGATAGCCACAGATAGAGGCTCGGAATTCATATCCTCTACAATAGCTGAAGTTTGTAAATTGTTGAAAATTAATCATTTGCAGTCAACGGCATATCATCATGAGAGTATTGGTGCATTAGAAAATTCTCACAAAGTACTAGGCTCATATTTGAGAACCCAAACACAAAATCATCACAAATCTTGGAGTTTTTGGGTTCCCTATTGGTGTTTCACGTACAATACAACAGTTCACACAGAAACCCAATATACACCTTTTGAGCTAGTATTTGGGAGAATTTGTAATTTACCCAGTAATTTGATAAATAATGTAGATCCTCTTTATAATTTTGAAAGTTATCCATTAGAAATGAAGTATAGGTTGCAAAGAGCTCACGAAGATGCTAGAAATAATCTTTTGAAAGGTAAAACAAAACGAAAATGTATTTATGATAGGAACATTAATCCTGTAACTTACAATAAAAATGACTATTTGCTCGTTAAAAGTGAAGTGAATACGAAGTTAGACAACATATATATGAAGGACCTTATTTAGTGATTAGTGAAGAGACTCCGAATGTGAGAATTTTAAAAAACGGAAAGGAAAGTGTAGTACACAAAAACAGGACAAAACCTTTTTACCCCCCTTAATTAACTGAAAAAAAGTGTAATGCTATTAGGATCCTAATATTATGTATGTACCTATAATTAGTTATGAATTTGATGATTGCTCTAAGTAGAATAAGTTTTTTATCTGGAAAGGTTTAACTATTTATGGGAATGGATATGTATTTTGTATAGAATGAAAGAATTATTCTTTCTACAGAAATGAAAATTCTTTCAGTCTCCCGTAGGAGATGTGGTGTATTGCTCACATTGTTTTAATTATTAATCATAATATCAAAACATGTTATCATAACACACCGCTACTTCGATGGAAGACAATTGATTTCATTCCATTCCCAGTCCAACTGTACCATAGATAAGTAAATAAAGAGCAAAGTAGGTGGTTCGTTCCTTACTGAATAATCCCCTTTATTGCAAACATCCTCGATACATCACATTCTAATATTTCAGTTCGTTGAAAATTTGACAACTCTCAAATTAGTCAATTTCACTCCAAACTGCAAATGGCCGCCGTTTGCCTCAAAATTTTTGACATGTTCGCTATCTGGTTAGTATTATAAATCTATGGTAATATTAGTGTGGTGCATAGACTAAACTAAACTAATATCATAGATCTATAATTAATTAATTCTTATAAGGTCTATGACTAATATCACTCCATCCTTCTCAGTATCTCTCCCTCTCTCTTAATGCATAGATTTATAATACTAACTAGATGGTGAACCTGTCAAAAATTTTGAGGCAAACGGCGGCCATTTGCAGTTTGGGGTGGACTTGAGAGGTGTCACTTTTTCTATGAATTGAAGTATTAGAATTACCAATATTCCTTTATTTATTTTATTTCAACGAATTAAAATGATAGGATTACCAATTTTGTTTAATAACTAATCACAAGAATCGAAAATATTTATAATTGTAAATGAAAATGTCAGAGTTCACAGAACACTAATATATAGAGTTCGTTTTTCATCACTTCTTTCAAAGGAACGTCTATGTTTCAATCAAAATTCGAGCACAGATGGCATAAAACATCAAAATATTTGTGGTTCACCCCAAACTGCAAATGGCGGCCATTTGCCTCACTTTTTTCAACGTGACAGTAAGGAAGTTCGACGTCCAGTTAGTATTATAGGTCAATGTCTTAATGTTGGAAAATCACAGAACATAAAAATATCTAATGCGTAGATATCTACGATCCAATGTTTTTATTATATGTTTTGTGCTTCGCACTAATATTACTCTATCCTTGTCTGAAGTCAATATTCTCTCTCACACGTCCTATCCATTCTTTTATAAGTCTATGGTTTTTACTTATTTCACACTTATTTGTAGGTTGAAATTATGGGATTTTCAATTAAAACTCAAGTAAGAGAAGATTGTTGTACCCATTTGCCGTAGTTCGAATTATTTCGCCTTCGATAATGGTATGAATATATTGAAAATGGGCAATGATGACTGCTTTTGGAAAGTAACTTTATCCCTAATATCTATCATTGATAATTTTTTCAAGTGTTGATTTCATTTTCAGATTTCGGTAAATATCTATTTTACCGCCCAGTTAACGATTTTCTAAATATTTGGCGTATTGTTTTTTATGATGTTGTGATGCCACAGTTCCAATTTGAGCACTGGCAAATCAATATTTCCTGAGAAAATCGAAAAATAATATCTATTAATCGTTCATAATTCAAGTGTCAGATTTTTTTTGGTGAAAAATAAATGTTTTTGAGTGATTGAAATTTTTTTATTTTTCACTTGTACATTATATGTTTATTTTACCTTAGAAACGGTTGCTATAAATACACTCATTATGCCCGTGGGCATTTTAGCGGGCATTATGGATCATAACGCCCGCTCTGAACCACCTTGACGGATGTCACGTACTTCCTTCTATAATTTAACTCAATTTTTTAATTCAATCGTTCCTGGAACAAATATACTTATTAATAAACGTTCTCAAACTATTCAAAATGGATATTCGTACCTTGTTTTATTCGTATCTATTTATTTTCCTTCTCAAAATTGCAAATATTCTAGGGCATATTTGTCCTGTGAACTCGCTTGGGAAATGTCCCTTACTCCGATCTTATTCCATTCATCCCATCAAATTCATCGTTCCTGAAACAAATATTTTTAGTAATAAACGTTATAAAAGGATTGACAAAGGATATTCATACCTTGTTTCATTTGAATCTGGCCTATTTCCTTCACAATGAACAAATATTCTCAAGCACTTCCCACACGCAAACACACATGACACAGATCTGACAGTTCCCATTAATTTTCCGATGAGAATGACATCGAAAAATTTTGTATGCACCACGAGCGTTATTAGATCCTATCGCCCATCGGGCAACATTCATCCCTCGGGCCGAATGTTTCCCTCCGGGCGTTAGGATCCATATAACGCACTTGGTACATAAATAACTAATAAATACTTGGCACTGTTCCTATATTAACCTAACCTTTTTTATGCCCTGAGGTAGGGGAAAATCCTGACAGCAGGCAGTTTGTGTGGAGCTTTCATCACAGCCGTCTAAAGTACTCTCTCTATAGACGGCTGTGCTTTCATTCACTAAAACCGCCTCCTCTAGTGCAATATCGGAGTGGGAGGACACCCGCTGCAACTATTACACTGCGTCGTGTGTGTGGGCACCTACTGGTTTTCCAATGCGATCGGAATTCATCAGTCAAGCCCTGACCAGTATCTCCTCCCCTTGTATTTGTTGGGTGATAGTAGGGGAGTTTCCGGCTTGCGAGACTGCACCTAACCATCGTTCCGAAATTTCACCTGGCTTATTTCTCGGAACTACAACAACAGGTATAGATTCCGGAGGGTCTCGATACACGTGTTGATAACTCCTATACGGGTGGTCACCAGTGTATCCTGGTCCAGTGGGACCTTTTCTGTCTAGAAGGATTTGTTAGGAGTGGGTTGGGGTTACATGAAGTAGGTACTAACTTTACTCCCTGGGTCTTCCTCTATCCGTCCTTAGGTTCGAGGTACCAGTTGAGTCATAGTTACTTTATGCGTCTTTTTTGCCTTTCCGGGTGTTTGCCTGGATTCGTAAGGAGTGGGTTGGGGTTGCATGGAGTACTAACATTGCTCATTGGGTCTGCCTCGATCCGTTCTCAGGTTCAAGGGGCCAGTTATAAACCATAGTTACTTCATACACCTGCCTGAGAAAGATTGGTTAGGAGTGGGTTGGGTTACATGGAGTACTAACGTTGCTCACTGGGTCTGCCTCGATCCGTCCTCAGGTTCAAGGTTCCAGTTAAGCCATAGTTACTTCATACACCTGTCCGAGAAGGATTGGTTAGGAGTGGGTTGGGGTTACCTGAAGTACTAATATGGTTCACTGGGTCTCCCTCGATCCGTCCTCAAGTTCAAGGGGCCAGTAAAGCCATAGTTACTTCATACACCTGCCCGGGAAGATTGGTTAGGAGTGGGTTGGGATTGCTTGGGGTACTATCGTTGCTCACTGGGTCTGCCTCGATCCGTCCTCAGGTTACTTCATACACATGCCCGAGAAGGATTGGTTAGGAGTGGGTTGGGGTTACCTGAAGTACTAACTCTCTGGGTCTCCCTCGATCCGTCCTCAGGTTCAAGGGACCAGTTAAGCCATAATTACTTCATACACCTGCCCGAGAGGATTGGTTAGGAGTGGGTTGGGATTGTATGGAGTACTAACGTTGCTCACTGGGTCTGCCTCGATCCGCCATCAGGTTCGAGGGTCCAGTAAAACCATAGTTACTACATGTGTTCTGGTCATTCTAAGTTTTCATTGGAATTACTCCCAACTACTTAAGCCCGTACACCACGACAAGGTGATGACCTCGTACGGGTAGCTAACCTAACCTAAATATTGATTTGCCTGTGCTCAAATTAAAACTTTGGCATAACAACAACATAACGAAACAGTATGCCAAATATTTTGAAAATCGGTAACTGGGCGTTAAACTAGATATTTACCCAGATTTCAACTTATTTGTCCAGTATGCCAGGAAAAATGTGCCATCAAAACAAACTTAAAATAATGAAATGATGTACTTTGAAACTTGTTTGAGCCATCAAATTGTTTCGGAAAATGTATTCTTTTATTCCAATTGCCAATAAAGATGAGAGAAATCCATTTATCAAAACAAAATTGAATTGAGGAACCTACTTCTACATGATTCACAAATAGGGAAAATAGTTCGATGAGGGCTGAAGAACTTCGGTGTATGGTCATTTGACTCGGTCAGAATAAATCGTTGTGTTATTATAAGAAGCCGTTAAGCCTTTGATGTCTGTTTTTTTTCAGTATGTGTAAAAGAATAATATAGTGGAAATTGAATTAACTTGATTTTTACTCTTTGTCCAGAATAAAAAATACCAACTTAACTTGTGATATCTAATCATGTGCTGATCTTACAAGATATAAATGAATAAGTTGTGACGATGGATTTGTTTGTAGTTGATTTTTACTGAATTGCGTATAATGTAAGCACTTAGGTTGTTGTGTCTTTGGATGACCGGGGAGTATTAATGTGAATAAAGCATTTTATTTTCATAGGATAAGTGAACGACTGAAGGTGTTACTGCATAAAATTTCTATGGGGCGTAATTGAAATGAATGAACGAGAAAACTGATGTATGAAAACGAAAAATACATTATTTGAACCACTATCTACTATTCATTCAAAAAGAAAGAACAGTATCGCTTTCTTGTCCTTTATGTGTTTCAATTATGTGCACTTTCACAACTGAACAGAAATATTCAGAATCAATTGTTCATATTGATTTTAGAGAGAGAGATCTTGATGAACAGGTACCAGATATTTTGATATTCTTTTCGGGAAGTGAATCGAATATTTTCATGTTGGGAAGTACAATGTGCTTATGATCAAAGGTACTATTGTACAGATGCTGAAGGACTGAAACAAATAGAAAATTAAACAGGGTAAACTGATATAGGACAAAACTAGTAATTATTATTGGAATCATTATAAAGCACGAGGAAATATAGATCACAATTCATGGCATAATATTTTTCTGTTATAAGTAGTTCTGCAGAGAAGCAACTTCGCTCTATCTTGATTTTTTCAATAACTAACTGAAAAATGAAAGTTAAAATTGAAACAATTGTAATAATAGATGCTGAATGAAGTCTATGTTATGTAGACAGATATAAAACTATCAATTGATTCATGTGCATGTTCGTTTCTTTTTGGAGAGTCATTACTCAGGCTCTTTATTGATGGCACATTTTCCCTGGTTAGTTGGATAAGACAAAACCTGAAATACTATCAGTACTCGAAGAGATTCTCAATAATGCAAATTAGGGATTAAGTTACCTTCAAGTAGCAAAGTCATCATTGCCTTTTCAAATCATCGAGAAGAACGAATTCCATCTAACACAAATGCATACAATAATAATCTTCTCTTACTTGAGTTTTAATTGAGAATCCCATAATTTCAAGCTTTAAATAACGTTTAAAATAAGTTAAAACCGTAAATTCTTCTATTAGTGTTAGCATTATTGTATTAAGAAATGAAAACACATTGAATTTTTATTAATAGTCTATTGGCTATCGATTTCGGCCGTTGGCCATCATCAGACCAGCTGCAAAAATAAAACAAGGGACATATACAGGGTGACGTAAGGGACAACGGCTAACTGGAGATAGAGAACCTCAAACTGAATGAGGATTGGGGGTTTAGATGTCCCATAAGGCTATTAGTTTCAGAGATACAGGGTGTTTTTTGCAAAAGTGCTAAAACTATAAACTCCCATATCTTCGTCAATATGGCAAATTTTTCGCTGATATTTGGCAAGCTTGTTAATATACATATTCTCCATCAGATCGACAAGAAAAATTGCAGGTCCGTATTCCAAAATTTCAATTTTCGTGTCAGGTGAGAAATATCACTCGGTATATGAAATAAAAAAAAATTAAATTAGGAAATTGGAATCTGCAAAGAACACTGAGTAAAAATCTGTTTTTAGTTTCAATGGCACAAATTTTTTAAAGTTTTTATGATATGTTGAAAGTCGAATATTACAATTTTTTCATATTGAATTCAAGAAACACACTATTCCTGAAAGAAAAAAACACTGAATTTGAGATGCTTAAATAATCCTGACGCATTTTGAATATTCCTTCACATCTTGATACTTTTTCATTAAATTTTCTATCAATATTATAAGAAAAACTCAAAAAACAATACAAACACAAAAAGATTAACAGTAGCATATATGGTTCATAAAAAAATCAAATAAACAAATGCTTGATATGCGAGAGCCATTCCCCTCACACACTTATTGGCTCTTTTGAACAATTGAAGTACGTTTCAAATCCACAAGATGAAAAATTACTTTTGATAGAACAGTAACACTAGATTTCAGGTCGAGAAAAGTTGGACTCTCTTCTCAGAACGCCTGAACAATAATCCATCTGATACTTATTCTTTCAACAAAATTTATTCGTCTATTAAATTGTGCAATGATTCATGAGAAAACAACTAAGCTAATGCTCGAAATCAGAGCAATTTGCTTCAACGCATTTATTGGCTCTCTTGAACTCTAATGATTTCTTTCTCTTTTGAGATGAGGATTATTCTGAGACCAAATATTATATCCGTTCATTTTGCGCAATCCAAAAACAAGTATCATCTACATATTCTTCATTCGTGAATATTGAAGGCATTTTTCAGTAGATAAACAAACGACACAATTCCCAATAATTCACAATCAATGAATGTATGAATATAAACGTCATTTTTTGAAATAAGCCTACTCTGTGTAGTAGGATGTATTTCATTTATAATGAATAATAAACCTCTCATTCTAAAAAATCACTTGTTTCCCTAATATTCTGTTTGCATTAAAGAAATTCATATGCTTCTCAAAAGAAGATGAAGTTGCTACACCTAAGTACATATTAGAGGAAAATAAGTCCTCAAGATTCATACATTATTTCATTGAAGAATAAATTTTGTTGAAAATATAAGTACCAGATGGATTATTGTTCAGGGGTTCTGAGAAGAAAGTCAAACTTTTCTCGAGCTGAAATCCAGTGTTTCTGTTCTATCAACAGTATAATTTTTCATCTTGTGGATATAAAAAGTACTTCAATGGTTCAAAAGAGTCATTAAGTGTGTGAGGGGAATGGCTCTCGCATATCGAGCATTTGTTTATTCGATTTTTTTATGAATCATATGTGCTACTGTTCCTCTCTTTGTATTTCTATTGTTTTTTTAATTTTTCTTATAATATTGATAAAAAATTAATAAAAAAGGAGTTCAAGATGTGAAGGAATATTCAAAATGCATCAGGATTATTTAAGTATCTCAAATTCAGTGTTTTTTCTATCAGGAATAGTATGTTTCTTGAATTCAATATGAATAAATTGTAATATTCGACTTTCAACGTATTATAAAAACTATAAAAAAATTGTGCCATTCAAACTAAACACAGATTTTTACTCAGTGTTTCTTGAAGATTCCAATTTTTCAATTCAATTTTTTTTATCTCATATACCGAGTGATATTTCTAACCTGACACGGAAATTGAAATTTTTGAATACGGACCTGCAATTTTTGGGAATTTTTCTTCTCGATCTGATGGAGAACATGTATAGTAACAACCTTGCCAAATATCAGCGAAAAATTTGCCATATTGACGAAAATATGGGAGTTTATAGTTTTAGCACTTTTGCAAAAAACACCCTGTATCTCTGAAACTAATAGCCTTATAGGACATTTAAACCCCCAATCCTCATTCAGTTTGAGGTCCTCTATCTACAGTTAGCCGTTGTCCCTTACGTCACCAGTCACCCTGTAGAAAAATCTCACAAAAAAAACAGACAGATTGATAAAAAATGGCAGTAAATAGGTACATCTTTTTCCTGAACAGTAAAACTCACCGTCATGTTATGAAATAACGATAAAACGAGATACATCAGTAGGGTGTTTTAACAATTACTATAAAAATCTGGCGACAATATTCAAGAAATTCTAGGTTATAGGATTATTATGTTTTATTCTACTAAAATGACCTTAACTGAGCAAGCAGGCGGGAAAATTGACGGAATGAGAATGACGTATATCACAGATGGAGGGGAATGAGACTAAGTTGTCACGAGTGTTAAACCGGAACACAGAAACACACTTTGATATATAAACATACATAACATATTAAGGAAAGAAATCCACAAATACCAAGATTATATAGCCTGATAAAGTTACACAAAACCGAAAAAAGCATAAGACCTATCACCTCAGCAGTTTGTTCTCCCACCCATAAAATTTCAAAATTCTTAAATAAACTTATTAGTAGAGATTTGAATATAAGATCAAAATTCTCCATAAAAAAATTCATTAGAACTCATAAAAAAACTAAATTCTGTCAAATTGAACCCCCACAGGCATTATTTTCTTATATCTTTTGATATTGTCAACTTGTACACAAACATACCAATAGATGATACACTCATGTTATTGAATGAGATCTTGAATGAATATCTTAGAACAGACAATGAAAGTAATCTAGAAACTGAGGATATAAGTAATATTATGCGTTTAGCCAAATAATAATAATAATAACAGGGGCTCGGTAAGTTCTAGAGTACGGACTACGGGCTTAGCAAACCCGAGGTACCCGAGCTAAACCTGGCAGTAGGTATAAAATGCAACCCATAATGATGGTGCAATTAAGGAATAGAAATATTGAGTCGCTGCCTGAGGATCGTCAGGGCATGTCTGGAGCTGGCGCTGGACATGACAGCATGCGGGACGTCAGTGGCCCGCCTCCTCAGCAGGGCGCTGAGGAGGCGGGCCCCTGTCATACAAAACACTACAGCTCAACAGGAAGAACCAAGGAGACAAACAACAGCAGTGTCACCCCCTGCAGTGAGTGCTACGCAGGATCTTCAACCAGCGTTCACTCAAGCAGGGTTACCCAGAAGACGACAAGCACTGGTGGAATGTCTGCAATCAGCAATGTCCTGACTATTCATCGGATACAACGGCACCGATCCACTCTCAAGGCCAACACTACCCAGGATCAGATCATCCAAAAAACTAGCGGTCATTCTCAAGATAATGAACGCTGATGTTATTCCAAAGTTCCTCTCAATGGCAACACAACTGGAAACAATCCATCTTATCCTTTATTGTGCCGCAACAACTGTAGTGGAAGTGCTAGGCATGAAGACCAAACCAAGACAGCACACAATTCAACCCTGTCAACAACCTCGCCTACCTCACTGGCAAAGAAGGCTGGAGGAAAATGTTCAACGCTGTCGGCAGGACATAGGAAGGCTGACACAATATGAGAATGGAATAAGAACAATCAAGCTGAAATCGTTGGTAGAATCGATTATCTATCGAAATCGCAAGCACTCCAGCTATGAGGAAGAAAATACAACAGTTAAGCAGTGCATCGACACACTGAAACAAAAACTCAGTGTCTACTCCGAGAGATTACGAAGATATAAAGAGAGCAACAGGAGGAAGCAAGATGACATCTCCTTTGAAAACTCAGAGAAAAATTTCTACCAACATCTGGATGGAAAACAACAGAACTCCTCAAACATTTATCCGAATAAGAATGATATGGAGAAATTTTGGACCGAACAACTGTCAACGCCTACTTCTTACAACACAAATGCAGAGTGGATAAAAGACGAAGAGAAAACTCAAACCAACGCCGAACAAATACCCCTTACAGTCATAACACCACAAGAGGTTTCGGTAATTCTCAAAGAAATGCACAACTGGAAATCACATGGTCCAGACGGGCTCCACAGTTTCTGGCTGAAAAAATTCAACTGTTTACATAGTAATTTAACTAAGGCAGTGAATGAAATTCTAAGCGGTCCAGAGAGTATGCCCTCTTTCCTGACAGAGGGTATAACCTATCTCCTGCCGAAAAATCACCAGAGTACAGACGATCCAGCAACATATAGGCCAGTGACTTGCCTACCAACTATGTACAAGCTCATAACATCTTGCATCACGCGTCGAATATACTTCCATTGCGAACGAAATAATATTATTGCATCGGAACAGAAGGGATGCTCCAGGAGTGCAATGGGATCCAAAGAACAACTTATAATCGACTCTATTATCTGCAACCAAGCCCATAAGAAGAGGAGGAATTTGTTCGCGGCTTATCTTGACTACAAGAAAGCGTTTGACTCCATGCCGCATGAATGGCTCATAAAAGTTCTAGAGATCTATAAAGTAGATCCGAGAATAGTAAGCTTTCTCAAAACAGTTATGTCAACTTGGCGCACTAACATCGAAATCAGCGGAACAGGCATAAGAACTGGCACAGTGGCCATCAAGAGAGGAATTTTTCAGGGAGACTCTTTGACTTCATTGTGGTTCTGCATGGCAAGACACCTGGACGAGGTCACCCAGGAACATGTCGACATTCCTGCGTCGAACTACTGGCTGACTTCTGGAAGATTGTTTCCTGAAACAGAAGGTTTTCTCCTTGCCATTCAAGACCAAATAGTGCAAACCAGAAACTATCAGAAATATATCATGAAGGATAGAAGCCTCACAGATGATAAATGCCGCTACGGATGCCAAACATCAGAAACAATCCAACATATTACAGGAGGCTGCCAAATGTTTGCTAGAAATGAATATAAGAGTCGACATGATGCAGTTTGTAAAATACTTCATCAGGAACTCGCCATCCAACTGAAGATGCTGCAATCCGAACCAATTCCATATTATAAGTATCAGCCTGAAGTAATACTGGAGAACCACCATTACAGGCTATACTGGGATCGCACAGTACTTAGAAATTTAACAGTTGCTAATAACAGGCCAGACATAATTCTAGTAAAGAAAAAAGAGAAGAAAGTAATACTTATAGACGTAGCCATCCCAAATAACAACAATTTACGTCAAAAATATGCTGAAAAAATATCGAAATATCGAGAGCTTGAACTTCAGATCAAAAGGCAGTGGGGAATGTCTAGTACCAGAACCATTCCGATTCTCATATCAACCACAGGAATTATTCCTAAGAGCCTCAAGTCCAACCTCAAGGAGCTAGATTTAGATGAAAACCTTTTTAAAGTCATGCAAAAAGCAGTACTTCTTGGTACTGCTAGAACGGTAAGGAAGTTTGTAGGTCACGATGGACACCAGGAACAACCATGGAGGGAAACATTGCAAAACCAACTACCACGACGTCAACCGAGAGATCCAGGACCAAGCAACGAAGGACGAACAACCCAGGACCCAGGAGAAGAAGAACACCGAAGACCTCAGAGCTCAATCCCCCTGATACTTGCTATCCGGGATGAGTGAATGTTCCCCTTAGTAGGGAGTGTGATAGCCGATCGCTAGGGGGTGTGAAAAATCACACCCTTTCTACGCTAATAGGCTCAAGTCGATATAACAGTTATTTATTGATCAAGTCAAATGGCCATCGACCGGAGTCCTTCAGCCCAAGATTTTTCTATATGTCATTTGTTCCATATTTTCAGCTGGCCTGATGATGGCCAACGGCCGAAATCGACAGCCAATAGACTATTAATAAAAATTTAGTGTGTTTTCATTCCTTAATACAAGTAAAAACCGCATCTATTTTTGTAGGCTTACACAACTCTACATTCAAGTTCATCCAGCCGTTCAATTGCAGTTTATATGAATAACCTAATACCGACTGCAGTGCCACATGCTAGGCTGTTTATATTATGAATTTAAACAATCCATTTCATATATGCGTTAAATTGGTCTAGCTGTTGAGGAGGACGTTTTTTCCAACTCGTCTTTTATTTTCATCAGTTCGCCTCATACCTGTATAGAAATTCACATCACATCGAAAATATAGGATATGCAATACATAAGAGAGAGAATTTTGCCGTTCAATTAAACAGTGGTATAATATTCGGAAGATATACGTGCTTGGTTTCTGACGGAAAGAGTAGTCCAATGCGGATAATGTAGTTGTCTTTCTATTATCGTTAGAAGTGGCCTTATCACTATGATAGGCAAACTGGAGTACCCGATTCGAATATAACCCGCAATGCCTTAAGTTTTCAATGCGTCAGGCTGCCAGTGCTATTCAATTCGAGAAACACAGCCTCATTATTCACACTAGGCCATTCATTTCGTCAGAAACGTAGCACGTAAATCTTTCGAACATACCACTGGACGAGGAAGTTCTTTCTGATACATTTCATATCGTATGTTAATTTCTTTTTTTATATATCTTTCTTACATTTCGTAATTTAATACGGGAACAACTTTGGTAGTAGCTCCTTTCGGAATTAATGCTACGGTCTGAACTAGCGCATCAGCATATTGATTCTGTATACTCGATTTAGTAACTTTAGTGTCACTTTTCGTGCGAGTTATATTCCGTTAAAAATCCGTTCTTATTGTCACAGCCGTATTAAATTCGTATTGAAGTGAATTCCTGAAGTTCTTTAAATGATGTAATGTTATTTATTAAAGGTCAAGTTTGGTTGATATTAAAAAAAGTTGAATTTCAGTTGATAAATTCTTTTCGTCATTCAAATAATAATATAAATGTTTTCCTGTAAGAGTGGATCACATTTACTTTAACACTTCCTAAATTTTGTGTCAATATATCGAATAATATAATATCATTACAAAAATATTGGTGTTCTGAGAAAACTTTGTGACCTTACTCATTATTCACGATTCAGTCCCTTTTCCTCATCAAATCTCTAGTGATGAAATGAGATGGTCGGGAGATTTCACTGTGAATTGATTCAAGTTTCTTTCTAGGTGAATCTGTCTTCTGGTGTACTTTTATTTCTGGCTGTGCCGCAGGCTCCACGGCAGCCTTGGTTGTGAACCCCATCGACGTTGTCAAAACTAGACTACAAGCCCTGACAAAGGCTGAAGGAGAAAGGACATATAACGGAGTGGTCGATGCTTTTGTGTAAGTTATATATGTAAATTTATTTGAATATAAAATCCCTGATCCTAAATTTCTATATACAGGGTGTTTCATCATAAACTGAACAAACATATATATTTTCGTGTAGAGGACATCGGGAGAATCATTTTTGCCTCATACAATATATCCCGTTTTCGAAGCATAAGCGAGATACAGGGTGTCAAACGTCATTTTTGAGCAAGATTCTTATGAGTGTGGTCAGTTATGTATAACACTTAAAGTAACGGTTTTTGGTCAAATCTCAGTATTTTTGGGTCCTCCATTCAGAAAAATTGACGAACTTCGAAAAAAAAATTACAAAATGGCGGAAGACCTGCAATGTTCCAAATTTTTTTTTGCGGTTGTCAAATTGACTTTTGTTTTCTGAATGAACACAATTTTCTGAGAATTTCTCTGAAAAAAATTTTTCAAAAATCGAACACAATTTTTTTTACATGTCTACAGCGATGAAAAAATTTCACTCGAAGTGTATGCAATTTTGTACAATTGTACTTCATGAATTATTATCAATCACGAACATGATAACAGAATTGTAAAATATTGAACGGTTTCGTTACTACAGTCATTCAAATCAAATGTTTCGTTCAGACCTCTGAAATGATGAAAAAAATTGTTTTGGGTTCTAGAATTAAAATAATTGAATTATTGGCATGTCCAAACATTCTAGATGATTTTATACAAAAAAATCAGTGTAATTTAGTTGGGACTCGAACCGACGTAGGTATTAAATAGGGAAATGGTACTGTTCTAAGGATAATAATATTCGTTGCCATGCAACGGTAGTTTTAGTTCATAGAGTTTGACTTCTGCCTGAATTATATTCAGTGAAATTCAAATACCAGTCCAACTCTATGAACTACGAACTACCCTTGCCTGGCAACGAATATTAATAATATCCTTAGAACAGTGCAATTTAATACCTACGTCGGTTCGAGTCCCAACTAAGTTTCAATGATTTTTTTGTACAAATTCATCTAGAATGTTTGGACATGCCAATAATTTAATTACTTTGACTCTAGAACTCAAAAAAATTTTTTTTCATTAATTCAGAGGTCTGAACGAAACATTTGAATGACTGTAGTAACGAAACCGTTCAATAATTTACAATTCTGTTTTTATATTCGTGATTGATAATTCATTAAGTACAATTGTACAAAATTCCATCCATTTCGAGTGAAATTTTTTCATCGCTGTAGACATGTAAAAAAAAATTTGTGTTCAATTTTTGAAAAACTTTTTTCACAGAAATTCTTGGAAAATTGTGTTCATTCAGAAAATAAAAGTCAATTCGACAACCGCGAAAAAAAATTTGGAACATTGCAGGTCTTCCGCCATTTTGTAATTTTTTTTTCGAAGTTCGTCAATTTTTCTGAATAAAGAACCCAAAAATACTGAGATTTGACCAAAAACCGTTACTTTAAGTATTATACATAACTGACAAAACTCATGAGAATCTTGCTCAAAAATAACGTCACGCTTATGCTTCGAAAACGGGATATTCTGTATAAGGCAAAAATGATTCTCCCGATGTCCTCTACACGAAAATATATGTTTGTCCAGTTTATGATGAAACACCCTGTATATACAGGGTGTTCTGATTTGTTTCCGACTAACTGAAATGGGTTTTAGATCACATCATTTTAAGCAAAAAATTTCTTATGAACATGGGTCCGGAAGTGCTTCGTTTTCGAGATACAGGGTGTTACAGTTGAAAAAATAATTCGCGTTTTCTTTAATATGTTTTAACTGCTTTGAAATCCCTTCATGAAATTTCGTATACAGGGGTTTTTTGGGACGATAAATTCAAATTTGTGGTCGATTTAGTTGTATTTTCTAGAGGGCGCCACCGGCAACCATTTCAACCCATGTCAACCCTTGCAACTTCTTTGTGCTACCCTGTACACCGTTTTGGACTTAAAAAATTGATTCACTCATCCTTTTCACCTTATAAAGATATACGTCATCGAAGTCGCTAGGAGCAATCGTTACAGAGAAAAATGCAAATGCCAAAGGGTCCCAAAACTTCTCCGAAAATTATTTCCATTCAAATGATTAATTTAAATTCATTTCGAAAATGGCATGCGGATTTTCTATTGCCCACTAATAAGTCGAAGTGGCCTTGTAATTGTTGTTTTTAATTGTTCTGAATATTCTGTTTCCTGAAATATTGAGTTGCTGGGATGCTTTACGAATACTGAGTTTTTTTATTTTTTCGAAGGTCTGTCCTATTTCTCTGTAGATGATGTATGCTTCGTTCGGGCCTTTGGTAATCAATAATATTAGCTTAGTTAACTATAATTATAATTAATGACATCTGAAACACACTTTAAATCTCAAAAAACCCTATGTACCAACTTTCATGCGATTATTTGGAATCAGTCGAAAGATATCAAAGAAAACGCGAAATATTTTTTCAACTTTAACACCCTGTATCTCGGAAACGAAGCATTTCCGGACCGATGTTCATAGGAAATTTTTTGCTTAAAATGATGTGATCTATCACTCATTTCAGTTTGTCGGAAACGAATCAGAACACCCGTATATACAGGGTGTTTCATTGAGAAAGGGAAATACTTCACAGGTGCATAGGTGGCACCAAGACGGTTCTAGAGATACCCCATTTATTGGGTCGCACTGTCTTTATAGCCGAGATACAGGGTGTTTTATGAATTTTGCCCGTTTCTTCCTGAGGTCGTACCAAACGAACCACCCGGTATATTTTCTTCATATTTGGCAAATATGTTCCTAATTGAGAGCCCAAACATATCATGCAATAACTGCCTCGAAAATCCAGGTCCGGGTTAACAAAAAATTATGAATCGTTTGAATACTTGAAACATCACCCTGTACATAGGAATTTTGAAAATCTGTTTTAATATTCGAAAACACCACTAAAAACTAAACTGAGACGTTTCCTTCAAATTTTCGCGTAGAAAGTTTTACTGCACAAATTTTCAAGGTAAAAGTGAAGTTTTTAGGGACTTGGATACCCGAAAGTGGTTTGAAGTGACTTTAACAATAAATTATCAACAATATTCAATCCATAATTATTTCAACATTACTCTGCAATTCATTTTCACATTGGTTTTCTTTTTTATAGCTGTATACTTTAAAATCCAGGTCCGGGTTAACGAAAATTATGAATCGTTTGAATCCTCGAAACAACACCCTGTACATCGGAATTCTGAAAATCTGTTTTAATATTCGAAAACACCACTAAAAACTAAACTGAGACGTATTCTTCAAATTTTCGCGCAGAAAGTTTTACTGCACAAATTTTCAAGTTAAAATTGAAGTTTTTAGTAACTTGGATACCCGAAAGTGGTTTGAAGTGACTTTAACAATAAATTATCAACAATATTAAATCCATAATTATTTCAACATTACTCTGCAATTCATTTTCACATTGTTTTTTTTTTATAGCTGTACTCGTATACTTTGAAATCCAGCTCCGGGTTAACAAAAATTATGAATCGTTTGAATCCTCGAAACAACACCCTGTACATCGGAATTTTGAGAATCTGTTTCAAAATTCGAAAATACCACTGAAAACTGAACTGAGACGTACACTTCAAATTTTCGCGCAGATAGTTTCAATGCACAAATTTTCAACGTAAAAGTGAAGTTTTTTAGAACTTGTATACCTGAAAGTGGTTTGAAGTGACTTTTAACAATGAATTATCAAAATATTGAAATCCATAATTATTATACGTTATGATGCAACTCACTTCTCAATAAATGAAAACTAATGTGGAAATGAATTACAAAGTGATGTTGAAATAATTGTGGATTCAATATTATTGATAATTTATTGTTAAAGCCACTTCAAACCACTTTCAGGTATCTTAGTTCTAAAAAACTTCACTTTTACGTTGAAAATTTGTGCATTGAAACTATCTGCGCGAAAATTTGAAATGTACGTCTCAGTTCAGTTTTTAGTGGTATTTTCGAATTTTAAAACAGATTTTCAAAATTCCGATGTACAGGGTGTTGTTTCGAGGATTCAAACCATTCATAATTTTTGTTAACCCGGACCTGGATTTTCGACGCGGTTATTGCACGATATGGTTGGGCTCTCAATTAGGAAAATTTTTGCCAAATATGAAGAAAATATACTGGGTGGTTCGTCTGGTACGGCCTCAGGAAGAAACGGGCAAAATTCATAAAACACCCTGTATCTCGGCTATGAAGACAGTGAGACCCAATAAATGGGGTATCTCTAGAACCGTCCTGGTGCCACCTATGCACCTGTGAAGTATTTCCCTTTCCCAATGAAACACCCTGTATAAGGGATTGGTGACAGGTTTATAATTTGATCATTGTTTTTTTAGGGATTGTTGTTTTACTCATGTTTCTGTGATAAAGATAGGGCATCAAGCTCATTTGTTTTTCTCTCATATACCTACAAGGTGATTTTTGTTATACAAAAATGATCTCAATACCAGTGCTAGGTGTTTCAAAGAATTCAATGAAGATCTGTGAAGAAATTATATTATTAGCACTGAAAGAAAATTACAACATTTTGATTCATTAATCTTTCCAGGGAAAAATTATCAATTTATTCATTCTTACAGGAAAATAATGAAATATGAGGGACCCTCTGCTTTCTTCAGAGGTGGTGGTTGCAGATGCATGGTGATAGCTCCATTGTTCGGAATTGCTCAGATGGTTTACTACCTTGGAGTTGCCGAATTCCTGCTGGGTATTGGACATCGAAAATATTGAACGTGTGTAGCCGGCTGTTGTGATGAAATGGTTAGTTTTTATTTTTATTTTATGATCGAGCTTATAAATTGTGGTCATTGTGGTACTGCTTCAGCTATCATTTTCGAAAACTTTATAGCATCGATCGACGAAAGGTTAATGTCATAATACTATTTATTGAACAGCTAGAAAACTATAAACCTTTCTGAATGAAGATGGTCCAAATTTGGGATTTTCGGAAACTTTCTCGATCACTAACTCGGGTTGAATTTTGACAGCAAATGAACTGTTTATCTGTCAATATTGAACCCGGGTTAGTGATGGAGCAAGTATCCGAAAACCCATATTGATGATATCGATACAATATACAGGATGTTTCATTGGTAGATAAGCATATGGTGACCTGAGCTAGAGCTACCCTAGGCACCCACTCAATTGCATAACCGATATACAGGGTTGTTCATGTTTCACCAAAATGTTCAATTTCTCTTAACTTTTGAATAAACCAGTATAGTCGGTTGATATTTGTAACTTATGATTCCCTTCAACAGATCGATCGATTTATATTTAAATCCACCAAAAATTTCAGGACCGTATTTGAAAAATATGAAACTTCTCCCAAGCTGAGATTTAACACCCTGTATATTAAAATTTTGGAATTCGATTGAGATATTTGAAAAGAGCAGAAAATTTTCAATGGATTTCAGTTCAGTAGATTTCATTGTCACACATTAGTTCCCTGTGGAGGGGAATCATGAGTTCCAAATATCAACCGATTGTATTGCTTGGTTCCAAAGTTATGGGAATTTAAAATGGTTGATGAATACATCAACCAGCCTATATCTCGGTTATGAAATTGATTAGATCTGTCATATATGGGTTTTTAGACTCGCCTAGTGCTACATAGTTTTGCTCCCTGATGACGATTCGTGGTCAAATTCAATTCTGTCCGTGTAGCCGTTCGTCCGTCCGGCCGGCCGTTAACACGATAACTTTCGAAGGGACTTAAGATTTTCAGGGTGAGTTCGGTTCCCAAATGCCGCGGTTAAGTTTGTTAACCAGCCAAATCATACAGGGTGTTCCATGAAATATGGCCATTCAAAATTTTTGTTCCTCAATATCAATATCTCAGACAAAACCAAACCAATCGAATTGTAATTTTTGCGCTAATGCAAAATTTTGTGGCCAAAGTGTGAACAGAACCATAGAAAATTCAGTTGGGATATTGAAAAGAAGAACCTTCATATTTCCATTACAAATTATCCGATTCGATTGAAATTCATTTTGTAGATGAAAACTGATTTACTGAATTTTTAGGCAGAATTTCAAGAGGATCGCTTCATCTGGACCATAGAATTGATTTTTTTTAATTATTCATTTTTACATACCTCATTTTCTGAATATGTTTCCGATCATGCTAAGATTTTGCATTTTTAGCATGAATCTCAAGTTTTATACAAAATTTTTGCTCAGGGCTTCTCTTAATTTTTTTTATTTTGGTTTGGTTCGATTAATTTTTTTTATTGTTATTCTTATGGACGCGTATCCACGATACAATAGTTATCCTCCTATGCCGAGTCGTGGAAAAATTTCCCTGGGTAGAGAGAACACTGGTTCAATCATTCTTTACCGCATTGTAACACCATGTATTACTACGCAATGCCAATAGGCATAGTTTGCGTGAACTTATCCACACTTTTCCAGCCACGGTTTTTGACGTGTATACTGTCGATATACCGGTCTGACAAGAGAATTAAACACTTTGCAGAGTCATATTGCTCACATATTCTGATGAGTTCTACTATCTGCCAAAAAAAGCCTTACCCTTCAAAATTTCCTTCACAATTAGCAACTGAAAACAAAACCAATATTTGAGTCATAAAAATTCAAAATAGAAGAAATATTATGGAAGTCAATTAGGTAATTCAGAATTTCCTGAATTTAATATCAGGTGTCCCTGCAAGTCTGTTCCAATTCGTTTATCTGAGCCATTTCGAAAGAAACAAATTTGAATCATCTGAGAAAATCGAAACTTTCGGTTTGACCGGAAGTGATACTGATTTTCTTATTTCATATAGCACTCAGAACTACCCTTTCAACAATGTATCACACTTCGTACTATACTCTTGATTTGATGGAGAAAACGTCAATTGAAATTTCATTGTTGCGGTTGTTCATTATTGCATGTTTTTTTATTCTGATACGCACACATCTATTGAAAACTGTTGTTGCAATGTTGTCAATATTGCAAATCAAAATTTCATAAATATCGTAGCCTACTGCAATTCTTCTAATTTTAAAGTTTATTCGACGTTTTCTCAATCGAATCAAAAGTGAAACAAAACGTGTGATACATCGTTGAAGGGTAATTTTGAGCAGAAATCGAGAATTGCATGGAATATAGAAGGTGCTGTATGAAATAGAACTTACAGTTTTAGTTTTTTAAATGAAGGTTCTTTCAACGAATTGCAAAACATAAAGTTTTAAAATTTATATCTTCCTAATTGTCTGAGATAATACATCGGAACAGTCTCACACCCTGTATAGTAGGCTTTGCAATGGGTGAAAAAACAAACGAAAAACGAATGATGAAGCTGATACCTGAAACTTGCTACTGTAAAAATTTCGTTGATCTAGATTGAAAACAGCGGTTGCTATAAGAACTTTGATGAACCCCTTAAAACACTGAAAATATCCTAAAAATACGACTTATGTGGCAACACCATAATGAAATTTGAAAAATGAGGTATAAGTATAAAGCTCTTTTTGTCCTCGAAAGAGTTATAAAATTAAATACAGGGTGTTTCATTTATACATTATATATATTTTTTGATGCACCCTGTATATGTAAAATTGTTTTCAGTGTGTAGATTTTTGTCAACCTTATAACCATGTCATATAGTTTTTTCTCCACACAGTATAATTTAGGCAATATTGTAGTCCCACGACTTGCTGACGCACCCTGTAAACAGTGCGCGTCAAAATTATGGAACAAATTCATTTTCTCAGATGAAAAATATTTCGCAAAAAGATCCTGAAACAGGTAAATTTTCGTTTCACCTTTGCCAAATTTTTATGCATTTACTTTGAGACAATGGTTACTAATGGAAGTCGACCATTACAATTTTGTTCATGCGCAACATTCAAACTCCTCACACGAAAAATTAGAATATGTGAAACACTGCACTTATGCAGTTATGATCTTAATTAGGTATGTTATTAGTACTGAGTACCACTACTATAAGTTTCACACATTTTTTCACGTGAGGGGGTTTAAAGGGGTTGAAAGTGCATGAACAAAACTGTAATCGTCGGATTTCATTCGGTGACAAATTTCATAAGGTACCATCGTCCCAAAGTAAATGAGTCCTGACAAAGTGAATATACTGAAAACCATTTTGAACTAACTCAGTTTTCGAAAAAAACCAGTACCACATGACCGACTTTCCCAGACGGTTGATGATGATTGCACAGGGTGCAACAAAAATCCTTCAAAAATGCATAAAAATTTGGTAAAAGTGAATCCAAAATCAACTTGTTTCAGAATTGTGTTGCCAAATATTTTTCTTTTCGGTAAATGAATTTGAATTGATATTCTTTTGAAATCAAGGAGCTAACATAATACAATACATAAAACAAAAACAAGAGAGGTTAATGCAAAAACGGGTACCATTTTTACGTGTGATGCCAGAGCTCAGGTAAAACCCTCAGTAGATAAAACCTTGTCATACAACCCTGTTCTAAGAAAAGTAAAACTTAAAAGCTTTCGAATTTTCAAGGATTTCGATAAATATTTGAATTTCGGTGACAAGCAGATATCGACCAGAATTTGGTCATTGTATTCATTGAATCTTTCTAAACAACATTAGTGTAACCAACAGGTGGCGGTCAGTGTTAGTTTAGAAAATATGGAACCCCAAAGTTCCAAAAATGTTACATCTTCACGTCACCTTTTTCACTATAAAATCACAAATTCACTGCTCCAATTCAGTCCATAAATCACCTTCGAACATTCAAATAACTAGATATCGATTGAAATATAATCTGGGAGGATTCTGTATTTCTAAAACAGTCTCTGAAACAGAAATAATTGAAAAACTTAATTAACATCTAGTGCTTCTGCGAAAATCTTTGCACTTATTTGTCAGGAGCAAATTGGTTTCGAAAAAATTGTTTTCCAACTGTAAAACTAAAAAAGGGAATAAATGAAAAGGATAATGTAACGTTTCGGTGTCTATACCAGACACCTTCTTCACGCAAACTTCTGTAGTCTTCGGAATAGTGTGTTTTTTCATTTGCAGCCTAATTGACATTGAAGGTTGTCAACACGAAGATTTTCGCAGGAGCACTTCATCTTAATTAAATTTTTTAATGATTTCTGTTTCAGAGACTGGAAGTGAAAACCTAAAAAGTTTTTTGGAAATTCATATAACTATTCGAATAGTTTTATATCAGGTATATTCAATAAACAGAAACATCGAAATTCCAGAGGCACCACATATCCGCAAATTCTAAGGAAAGCCGGCTGTTCATTCGCGCGAATATGATACGAAGCCATCCCGTAATTCCTGCAATCATATGTCACCTGCAAAGGATGGAGCAGTGGTGCCTAACCTACCATGAAGAACGGCGGGCTGTTCTTAAAATTTGTGGATATGTGATATTTCAGGTATATACAATAATTAATGCAGAAAGCATTATACCTGAAATAAAACTATTCGAATAGTTATCTGAATGTTCAAAGGTGATTTATAAACTAAATGGGAGCAGTGAATTTGTGGTTTTATAGTGAAAAAAGCGACGTGAAGATGGAACATGGAAATTTGGGGGCCCATATTTTCTAAACCAAGGCAGACTGCCACCTGTTAGTTTCACTAATGTTGTTCAGGAAGACTCAATGAATACGATGACACCAAAATCTGGTCTATATCTGCTGGTCACCGAAATTCGATATTTACCAGGATTTCTTCTTTATTGAGTCCAACCGATAAACCCCTCCAAGATTTTTTCGGAACTCGAAAAAATCGAGGCAGAAAAAAAGAACAACAAAAATGAAATGATTTAAATTGTGTTAATTCGGTACCTTTATGTATAGCTTTTAAGCCACCCTGAAATTCAATTATGGAACAATTATTTATGTGATGTTCTATTGTCTTCCCTGCGTCTCCGCATTCGCAACTAGGACTCTCAACTGAATTCCATTTGAAAAGCATGCTATCACAACTTCCATGACCTGTTTTTATACGATTGAGGACAGTCTATATTTTCCTTGGAATATCATATCTTCATTCGAGGAAACTTATTATCTGGAATAATAGAGCAAGAGCCCGTGAACGCCAGACCTTCGTTATTTTATAAAAGCTGAAAACTTGTCTACGCATGCTCCCAACACAGGTAAGAACGATGGACCATTATGAAGTTCGGGTTACCCTGGCTTTGGCAGGTAAACGGTATTAAAGGGGTGTAAAATACTGATCTAGTTTCGTCATTTTATAAAGTGTGATTTTTTGATATTACCTTCAGAATATCATTAAAAATCACGTCATTAATTGCCAGACACTTACTATAGTGGCAACCCCTTGCCAGACACCCTTAATGTTCATTGAATTATATGTAATTCTACTTACGTTATAGTATAAAAGCTGGTTTTTATATATAATACTTGGGTAATAATTAGATAATGTTTTCTCATTAGTCAGACATTTTTGATAGTGGCAACAATTTGCCAGACCAACTTGTAGTTTAGCTGCAGTTGCGAGAGCGAGACAGTATATATGAGTGGGTGTGAGTGAGACGGCATGACTATAATGACTTATGCAAATCATTTTTTTGGTACAGATTTATATAACTAATCATTTCAGTGAATCTCAAAAACATCTGAAGAAAAGATATTCGATGCTATAACTAAATAAAATTGTTAAAAATTTTAATTTATTCTATTAACAATTTTATTTAGTTGTAGCATCGAATGTCTTTTCTTCAGATGTTTTTACTTTTTGGTACAGATTTATATAACTAATCATTTAAGTGAATCTCAAAAACATCTGAAGAAAAGACATTCGATGCTATAACTAAATAAAATAGTTAAAAATTTTAATTTATTCTATTAACAATTTAATTTAGTTGTAGCATCGAATGTCTTTTCTTCAGATGTTTCTGAGATTCACTGAAATGATTAGTTATATAAATCTGCACCAAAAAAATTATTTGCATAAGTCATTATAATCATGCCGTCTCACTCACACCCACTCATTATACTGTCTCGCTCTCGCACCTGCAGCTAAACTACAAGTTTGTCTGGCAAATTGTTGCCACTATCAAAAATTTCTGGCTAATGAGAAAACATTATCTAATTATTAACCGAGGATTATATATAAAAATCAGCTTTTATACTATAACGTAAGTAGAATTACATATAATTCAATGAACATTAAGGGTGTCTGGCAAGGGGTTGCCACTATAGTAAGTGTCTGGCAATTAATGACGTGATTTTTAATGATATTCTGAAGGTAATATAAAAAAATCACACTTCATAAAATGACGAAACTAGATCAGTATTTTACACCCCTTTAATACCGTTTACCTGCCAAAGCCAGGGTAACCCGAACTTCATAATGGTCCATCGTTCTTACCTGTGTTGGGAGCATGCGTAGACAAGTTTTCAGCTTTTATAAAATAACGAAGGTCTGGCGTTCACGGGCTCTTAGACTATAAAGGAAAGTATTTGATATGAATTTGTTGAAGTATTAAGCCGGCCATAGACATCGTTATTTTTCATCCGTTCGTATCGCGGCGATAAGAAGCAAGGACCGTCCCGACAAAAGCGCCGAAAACCGATGTATGTGGCGAAAAACCGTCGGTACGTATCGTCGGTCCAAATATCTGCCGATGCTTGATTTTTTTTGTCGTGCCATACCGACTGTGTGTGGGGATTTCGTCGAGAATCGGCGGTTATTTGCCATTAGCATAGTATAAGTCTCTTTTTTTTTACTCAGAACCGAAACTGCTAAGAGATGTTTCATCTTCATGTCGTGCTAAATCGCGAACGACAGCAAAATAACTGGCAGAATTTACTGAAATGGGTGGGCAAAACAGTTCGGCGATACGACTCGGCGGTTCGAATCGCGGCGAGGAAAACGGATGAAAAATAACGATGTCTATAGCCGGCTTTAAATTTGTTCCAAATTTTGAAAGTTGTGGACTGCCTTCGGATATTTGGAGGTACGGTGATTGGTCCACTTTTGTTTTCCATCTATGTGAATGGCTTGTTAACATCTCGGGCTGAAGGAGAGTTGATTGGATTTGCGGATGACATGGCATTAAAATATCGGGGGAAAACTTGGACGGATGTGAAACTCAGACCAGAAAAAGATATGAAATATATATGTGATTGGTTCAAGCATAATAAACTAACATTGAACAGGCGAAAGACATGCTACCTGCCGTTTACATCTTATAACAGCTATCCCCCCAATCTGGGACCCTTACTTGATGAAGACATAAAGATTGTGGAAAAAGATCAAACCCGCTATTTGGGAGTAATAATCGACTGGCATCTTAGATGGGATCTGCACGCCAACTCACTGAAAAACAAATTGAGTGGATTATTGACCAGGTTCAGATTCCTGGTTGATTTTTTGAGCGCTAAGATCCTAAAAGTGCTATATTCTGCACTCGTGCAGTCTCAGCTGACATATGGAATCTTGGGTTGGGGAGGAATTGCTGAAAGTCACCTACAGGGCCTTAGTAGTGCTCAGAAGTGGATACTGAAGGTAATTCATAGAAAAAACAGAAGATATCCAAGTGACCTGCTGTACACTGAAATAGAGTTGATTGATATAAGAGAAATATTTTGCCAAAAAGTTCTCACGAATATGTTCAAAAATAAGATTAAATTACAAAATGTCCAACATTACTACGATACCAGAACTAAAGTAAATTGTATGAATATCCCAAACTGCTCAAAAACTATAGGACAAAGTTCGGCCAAATTTCTGGCACCTAAAATATATAATCTATTACCACATAATTTGAGATCGCTAAGAACATACTCCTCCTACAAAAGGGCTGTCAACTTGTGGATCCGCGAATCTGGCCGAAAGGTCTTTAATGACCTTGTCCATCTGAAATGGATCAAGTAGGATGAAATCTAATTGAAAGGAAGATACCAAAACTGTTACGCACATGATTGAGACCTACACAGCGGATGTGACTGAACAATTGATCGTTGCTCGATTGTTCCATCTTACCGAATCTGATCATTTGACTGATTGTGTGTCAGTTGCAGGAACGTCCATTAAAATTTAAAGGTCCATTAAACTCTTAATCCTCCATTATTACAAGGAACTAATGGAGGATTAAGGGTTTAATGGAGCTTTAAATTTTAATGGACGTTCCTGCAACTGAGCATATGACACATAAACTATCTATCAATACAATATATCGGAATTAATAATTATTTTTTGTTATATCACGCACAAGCATATATACGCTTCAGTGATTTGACGCATGTTTATTTTTCAATTTCGGAAAGAAAAAACTTTTATTTTATTATTGTAACTGTGTATGAAAAATAAACATTATTATTATTATTAAAGAACTGCTTACCATTTTATTTTATGAAATACCCTGTACGATTTGGCTGGTTAACAAACTTATCCGAGCCATTTGGGAACCGCACTAACCCTGAAAATCTCAAGTCTCTAGGACAATCCCTTCGAAAGTTATCGTGCTAACGGACGGACGGACGGCCCCACGGACAGAATTGAATTTGATCACGTATTCGTCATCAGGGAGTCGAACCTTATCGTTCGAGACCATTTTCATCAAAACGATATAGCACTCGTTTGAGTAGAACGAGCACTCAAAAAGATTTTTCAATCAAGAATTTATAATCAATTTAGGATGCGGAATATAAATAAGAATTTGCTGAATTAGAAGGTACTTGGAAGCAAATAGTATAAAGTTGAGTTGAAGGAGTAATTTTTTGAACGAATTTTTAAAAAGGAATACTGAAAAATGAATTAGTCGGTTTTTTGGGTATTCATCAAGTCCAACATTTTCCAGTTTAAATTGAATTGAAGAATTTTATTATTCTGGTTCTTTTGACGGCTTTGATTCATTGAATGAACGGTTTTTTTACAATAGTTGCGGAACTTAAAGGAATTAGCATCAGAATTTAAATGATTTGATTTCACAGTACAGGGTTGATTTATATCAACAGGTATTATTCCTTGTTCGATGAGAATTAAAGTTATGTGAATTTTCAGAAAATAATTATTAGGACTTTAATTTAAATTAAATTTGAATCAATAATGTGTGAACCCTTTTGAAAATTATGATTTTGGATGGATTTTCTCGTGTGATTAGGTCATTTTTCCTCCTGTAGAGCTATAGAATACGCCTCATTCTAATCACCAATATTTCTCGCCCTGACCATTTGATTAATTTCTGGTTCTGAATGTATAATGAATCTACGAAGTGCAGTTTGTTGAATAGCTTTTTTCAAGCCTAAAATTTGGTCAGGTCGATAGGAATTTTGAATTACTGCCTGAGTACATTCGTTTTTTGTTTTTTCTTATCTTTCAATTTTTATAGAGAATTGGTGTTTTGTATGTAGGTAGTGAGCTCAGATCTACCTCCATAGGAAGGATTAATGAAGTGCTAGGAAGAGTTTGAGTATTGAGTGTGTACAGGTCTCCTATAGGTAATTTCAATGCATTTCTCGAAAGGCTAACTTACATTGCTCAGAAATATGATGAAAAAACTGATCTTGTTTTCATATGTGGTGATCTGAATTTTGATATAAACAAGACTAATCCTAGGCTCAAGTTAGACTTTAGTGGTTATCTCGATTGTTTCAACCCTTTGAACCAACTTGTCTCTTCATGGATATTTCTGGTAATAACTCGATATCCTTACTAGACTATACAGGGTGTTCCTGAATTGAACGTACAAACGAAAAGGGGAGATTCCTTAAGTGAGTTCAAGATAAAAAAGTCCCATAAACATGGAGTCGCAAACGTTTCGTTTTCGAGATACAGAGTGCTGAAGTTCGAATTTTTTTCAAGTTTTTTTCTCGAAATCGTTGGTAGATACGACAAAACTACAAGAGACCGAAAAGTTCAGTATAAGAACAAAGCTTTTTTTTACATTTTTTCAAATTAACAGTTGCCCACAACAAAAAAGTTCTGCAGAAGAACAGATGGCAGTGTTCCAGAAATTGTCATGTCACGTGGTGAGAACTCTCAAATGTAATATCTATGCCAAATTTCAGTTGAATATCTTTTGAAGTGTAGATACTATGAGAAAAAAACTTGAAAAAAATTCAAATTTCAACACTCTGTATCTCGAAAACGAAACGTTTGTGACACCATGTTTATGGGACTTTTTTTTCTTAAACTCACTTAAGGAATCTCCCCTTTTCGTTTGTACGTTCAATTTAGGAACACCCTGTATATTGACAAATGTAGATATTCAATCATCTAAAGATCTTTTGATGCAAATCTTGCTGATCATCAAATAATTTTCATAGATTACTTCTACTCATCCACAGAAATCTAATCGAACCATTTTGAAAATAAAATTAAATACCTAAGAGAACTTTCTCAGGATAATTTGGATGCTCTGAAAATGTTGATACATGAGAATAATTTCTCCGATATTTATCTCTCTAACGATGTCAATGATTATTTTGAGATTTTTATTGACATATGCTCAGTTGCAGGAACGTCCATTAAAATTTAAAGCTCCATTAAACCCTTAATCCTCCATTAGTTCCTTGTAATAATGGAGGATTAAGAGTTTAATGGACCTTTAAATTTTAATGGACGTTCCTGCAACTGACAGATAGTCAAGCACAATTTTGAGTTGAACTGTCCATGGAAATGTATCCGAAAACCGAGAATATCTTGAAAGGTTGGTTAACATCTGAAGTAAGGCAAACTAGTGAAGACCTAAAAAAGCTCCAATGGGTTCACTCTAATTTAAAAAGTGAGGAATCATTAATAATTCACAAGCCCGCGAAAAGGAGTTATAAGATTCTTTCAGAAAATACTAAAAAATCATATTATGCTGGGTTGATGAGCAGTTCATCTGAAGGACTAAAACAACCTGTGTTGAAACTGATGTTTCTTCAGTATAGAGTTCCCTTACTAACAAATATGGGTGTACCTTTTCACGCTGAGGGCCAAAATTCTACTTCAAATACAACCAACTTTTATTTCTCGTTCTATAATGACAACTCATGACTCATGACAAGTTTTTTAAAAACAGTTATCTGACAACTTGACTATCAACTTATATTTGAAAAAACAAAGTATGTGATTTCTGAATTCCAACACACTCCCACCTTATGTCATTTCTTCATAGAAGTAAGGACACAATTATTGTCCAAATCTTTCAGGAACCTTTACTGGTCTTCCTGATCTCGTTCCAACTATCAGTTCTCTACTTATAGATTTTTTTGATAATTGTTTAACTTCTTCTTTGGAATGATTATCGCTCTTCTTTTCTGGCACTGCTGGTCTTGGTGAATCTAATGACCTTTTTCTGAACTTCGAAAAATACTTGTATCGTACGAAATCTTTAGACACAGACAATGAGGAAACAACAGTTTTTTTCCTTTTGCAGTTTATTTCCTCTTCATTACTGTCAAAATTCTGACTAGGCCGTTGTGAAATTGGATCACTTAACCATCTAGGAACCTCCGATGAATCGAAATTGGATGATAAAGGTGGATGACCTTCAATCCAAGGCATGCACACTTCATATCGCCTATCATCTCTTAGTTTAACTGTTGTTAGAAAATGTTCCATTACAAATTTTTCTTGTTTCCGTTGCGATTCATTTCTTTCAGGAGCTTGAATGGCCACATTTTTCGAAAACATTGAAGCTACAAGAAGAGATGCCTGAGATGAATATTCTGATTTCAGTTTTCCCATGAGTGTCCAACCTAGTAATGTATGAACTGCTACAAGTCCACAATCTAAATCTTTTTTACGTCCAGAAAAAAGTTTTCCTGCTATGTCGGCACCGACCAAAACAACAATTGGCCCATCTGCAGTATCAGTAATTTCTACTCCCATTTGTTTCAATTCATCCAACCAGGGTCCCTTTTTGATATCGATTGAAATATATTCTGGGAGGATTCTGCATTTCTTAGGAACTTTATAGGTTTTCACTCCCAGTCTCTGAAACATAAATAATTAAAAATGTTTGATTAAGGTGAAGTGCTCCTGCGAAAATCTTTGCACTTATTTGTCAGGAGCAAATTGGTCTTGAAAAAAATTGTTGCCTAACAGTAAAACTGAAAAATGAAACAAATTAAAAGGATATTGTAACGTTTCGGTGGCTATATCAGACACCTTCTTCGGACAAACTCTAAAATTCTTCAGAATTGTGTGTTTTCTCATTTGTAATCTGATTGACATTGAATGTCAATCAGATTACAAATGAAAAAACACACAATTCTGAAGAATTTTAGAGTTTGTCCGAAGAAGGTGTCTGATATAGCCACCGAAACGTTACAATATCCTTTTAATTTGTTTCATTTTTCAGTTTTACTGTTAGGCAACAATTTTTTTCAAGACCAATTTGCTCCTGACAAATAAGTGCAAAGATTTTCGCAGGAGCACTTCACCTTAATCAAACATTTTTAATTATTTATGTTTCAGAGACTGGGAGTGAAAACCTATAAAGTTCCTAAAAAAAAAAAAAAAAAAAAAAAAAAAAAAAAGAAAGGGTCCCTTTTTCACTGAGCTTACATGGTTGCAAATCAATGGTTGATCTAAAACTTCGAAGTTACAACAGTAGTCTTCAGTACTTTGGAGGGAAATTCTGAAGCATCTATGACTCACAGATTCAGTTTGGGTTCCCCCAAAAAGTGAATGGACGAACTGTTCTTCTCGAACTGGAGGGTACCCCATCTCTTCGGCAATTCTTCTAGTTATAATGACTTGTGGAATCCAGTATCGATCAGAAGTCTTACTCGGCGAAATACTTTGTCTCCCCTCAGTTCTACCACCATGGTTTGTAGGAAAATTTCTGGAAAAGTGTGGTTGGACAGACTGTGTTCAACAATTTTGGAATTCGGCTGTTTCATGTTTATATCATTGAAACTTGAAAAGGGTAAATCGTTTTTGGGACACATAATAAAACAATGTCTGCCTTGACAGCTGGAGCATTTTTCTCGTGAGCGACATCTTCGAGCGATATGACCAAATTTGGTGCATAGGTAGCAATAAGCATTTTCTGACAGTTTCTGTCTTCTTTCTGCATAACTGAGTTTCAACACTTCCTTACATTGCTCATTAGAATGTGAATTTTTGCAAAACACACATCGTTGAATTCCTTTGTTGAATAATTCAGAAGCATTTGGCACATTAGATATTTTCTTATCTTCAGGTTTTCGTCTGTATTTAAAGCTGGATACTGCGAGATGAATTCTATCTTCGTTCATTACTTCTTCTCGAAGAAAATTCATGAGAGTATCAAGACGTTTCTTCAAACTGAATTCTGATGAATACAACTGACTTCGATGCCATGCTCGTATCAAATCTTCCCCTAGGCAGGATTCAACCAAAGGGTATAGCATCGCAGTGCAGGTATCTGATTTCACACCCAGACTTTCTAAAGCTCTCAATTGCGATTCAATTTTGTCGAAAAATGTAGATAGTTTGTTTTTGGTGTTAAGATTCATCAAAACTAGCTTAAGAAGTTCTCTGACATAAACTTCTATCAACAAATCTTCTCTTCCAAATCGTTGTTTCAAACTATCCATTTCACATAGTTACCTTTAGAAGCAGGGTAACTTTCCACAATTTGTCTAGCTCGAGAGCCTGGGGTCGTAGCTTGAACTAAATATTGTAGTTTATCCTCCTCTTCTATATCAGAATCTTCATCAATTCTGCTGAATTGATTCCAAAATCCAAGCCATTCTCTTATTTCTCCACCAAACTGTCTGAATTGAAGTTTGGGAAGCTTCAATTTGGTTTTGGATTCTGACTTCTTGGAGATATTTCCTTGACATATCAACTTGTCAAAAGAACATTTCATCTTATGATATTGAGAACTAATCATATCCATTAATTCTACTTCTGCATTCATATTTGCTTCTTCATCTCCTGAATCCAACATTATATCAATCATGAGTTGATTCAGTTCGGATAATTGAAGCATTTTTTCATCCAAAACTTTGATGCTACTCTGTATATCTAGGATATCGCATTTTTCTTTGGAGAAATCTTCTTTCAACTTATCATAAATCCTCATAAAAGCTGTTCTTTGTAGAGCTAAGGCTTTCTTGGTTTTTTCCATACTTGCAATTGAAAGAGTCCTGTCACGGTCGCGAAATGTTGAAACTGATGTTTCTTCAGTATAGAGTTCCCTTACTAACAAATATGGGTGTACCTTTTCACGCTGAGGGCCAAAATTCTACTTCAAATACAACCAACTTTTATTTCTCGTTCTATAATGACAACTATCATGACAACTTTTTTAAAAACAATTATCTGTCAACTTGACTATCAACTTATATTTGAAAAAACAAAGTAGGTGATTTCTGAATTCCAACAACCTGGAACCTTATAAATGTAGTGACTGGCAAAATGAAAAAGAACCATCATGGGATGTCACTGGCTATTGATGGAAATTTAGTTTCAAATCCAACTGAAATTGTCAATACTTTTCGTGAACATTTCTTCTCTTAAGCCTCGAAAATGCAAACCTCTACATTTTTCTTTCATGTGGTAACGAGGAATAAAGTTGTGGCCACTATAAAAGAGCTCAAAAATAGAGGTGGAATAGGTACGGTGCGGCTCGCTCAACCGAAAAATTATTCCGTCGAAACGCTTTAGCCAGGAAAACTTACTGCAACGAAAAGTCATTCCGTCGAATTTGACGCCCACTCACACCTGATTGGCTTTACGCTTCCCCTCAATTATCTGTCATCTTTATCTTATAATTCGAAGGGATTAGACTGTGTTAGACAACTGTTAATACGCCAATGTCGCCAATTTGTTATTATGATTGCATATGTCACGAATAATGTGGGGTTTTAATCGTAGGTAGAGGAAGATATCTGTAATTTCATTTGGAGCGAAACATAACCTTCAAACATTTCAAAATTTGGTTACGACGACGTGCGAGTCTGACAAATATCTGTATAGTGTATAAATAAACAGAGTAAAGCATACCTAGTAAGATTTTGGTGTGTTTCGATCGATGGAGTTAATTAATTTTTTGTTTGGGCTAAAGAATCATGAGAACGGACCAAATTATTTATTAAGTTCAAATACCTACTATTCATCGAGACGATATGTAGAATAAATATCAGTTTTGGGCATTGATTCGTATCAACTGAAGACAGAAGATTCATCTACAGTTACCGATGTGAAATTAGCAGCCAAAATCTGGCAGCCAATTTCCGAATGTTCCCGAACGATCAGTGGCGTCGTGAACTAGGTCTCCCAACTATATATGACGAAATCGAGGAATCCTCCGTGCTTGAATGAACTATGTTGTTCATATTTCATCGGAATGAACGGAATACGTAGATAAACGGTTCCGTATCTGAGTGAAACCTTTGAAACAAATATGTCGTATTAGGTATTATAAAAAACATTATTTTAACAAGGAAGACGATGAAAAGCCACCTTGAGACTCAAGAAGTCTATTAGGTTTGATATAAGGAATCTACGTTATGAAGGAAAATCCCTTCGGCCCCTTCGAAGGGGGTGAAAATGCCCCCCAAGGTACGAAAAATTTCATTTGAATATAAAGACGATGGAAAGCCACGTTGAAACTCATACAGTGTATTGAGTTCAATATAAGAAATCTACGTTATGAAGAAAAATCCCTTCGGCCCCGTCGAAGAGGGTGAAAATGCCCCCCAAAGTACGAAAAAATTCATTTAAATATGAAGACGATGAAAAGCCACGTTGAAACTCATACAGTATATTGAGTTTAATATAAGGAATCTACGTTATGAAGGAAAATCCCTTCGGCCCCGTCGAAGGGGGTGAAAATGCCCCCCAAAGTACGAAAATTTTCATTTAAATATGAAGACGATGAAAAGCCACTTTCAAACTCATACTCATAAATTATTTTAACAAGGAAGACGATGAAAAGCCACCTTGAGACTCAAGAAGTGTATTAGGTTTGATATAAGGAATCTACGTTATGAAGGAAAATCCCTTCGGCCCCTTCGAAGGGGGTGAAAATGCCCCCCAAAGTACGAAAAATTTCATTTGAATATAAAGACGATGGAAAGCCACGTTGAAACTAATACAGTGTATTGAGTTCAATATGAGGAATCTACGTTATGAAGGAAAATCCCTTCGGCCCCGTCGAAGGGGGTAAAAATGCCCCCCAAAGTACGAAAATATTCATTTAAATATGAAGGCGATGAAAAGCCACGTTGAAACCCATACAGTGTATTGAGTTCAATATAAGGAATCTACGTTATGAAGGAAAATCGCTTCGGCCCCGTCGAAGCGAGTGAAAATGCCCCCCAAAGTACGAAAAAATTCATTTAAATATGAAGACGATGAGAAGCCACGTTGAAACTCATACAGTGTATTGAGTTCAATATAAGAAATCTACGTTATGAAGGAAAATCCCTTCGGCCCCGTCGAAACGGGTGAAAATGCCCCCAAAGTACGAAAAAATTCATTTAAATATGAAGACGATGAAAAGCCACGTTGAAACTCATACAGTATATTGAGTTTAATATAAGGAATCTACGTTATGAAGGAAAATCCCTTCGGCCCCGTCGAAGGGGGTGAAAATGCCCCCCAAAATACGAAAAATTTCATTTAAATATGAAGACGATGAAAAGCCACTTTCAAACTCATACAGTATATTGAGTTTAATATAATATAAACCCCCTAAATGTTTACTTTCAACGATTTTCTTCGTTCAATAAATTGTTGCGTAGTATGACGATCGTTTTGCGCTTTGCGCACATATTGCCACTTTCGAAAGAGATTACTTCAAAAGATTTAGAAATTTCTGAAAAATACATTATTAGGACATTACAAGTAGTCTATTTCAAGGAATTGATGGGTGCATTGAAGTTGAATAAATGTGTACCTCACACTTTCAGAAAATTGTCGCCATTTTTAGATGATTTTGGTTGTATTAGAGTGGGTGGCCGAATAAAAAATGCGAAAGTAGGTTTTGATTACAAACATCCTTTCCTATTGCCGAAAAAAAATCATTTTGTAACAATTCTGGTTGATTATTATCATAGGAAGAATTTACATACCGGTCCGTACCTCTTGAACTCCTTACTTAAACAGAAATATTGGATATTGTCTGCGAGAAATTTGATTAGACAACGCACTCAGGCGTGTAATTTCTGTTTCAAATTTAAACCTAAACCCAAATATCCACTCATGGCTAATCTACCTTCACCGAGAGTAACTAGTCAGATCAAACCATTCGTTGATACTGGCGTTGACTATGCTGGTCCCTTTAATATAACGTTAACTAGGCATAGAGGTGTTAAAACACAAAAGGCGTATGTCTGCCTTTTCGTTTGTTTAGCAACAAAAACTATACATTTGGAACTAGCATCAGATTTTCTACCGCAACATTTCTTGATTGTATGAAAAGGTTTTTGAGTCGTCGTGGATATGTTCGAAAATTCTATTCGGATCAAGGTACTAATTTTGTTGGAACTAAAAAATATCTCGATGAATTGTACCAATTTATCCTTTCAGCTGACTACGAAGAATCTTTGAAAAAGTATTTGTTGTCTGAGAGAATATGTTGGACGTTTAATGGGCCCTTAGCACCCCACATGGGAGGTCTATGGGAGATAAATGTGAAGAGCATGAAAAATCATCTTTTCAAGGCAATTGGTTCCCAAATACTCTGTTATGAAGAATTTATAACAGTCTTGACACAGGTCGAAGCGCTTTTAAACAGTCGACCCTTATGCAGTTACGTTTCTGATGATCCAAACGACCCGCTTATCCTGACACCAGCACACTTTTCTTTAACTTCATTACAGCATGTACCATCGTATGATGTTTCGCAAGAAAATGTAGGTAGAACAGGAAGCAACTTTTAGATAGAATAGTACAATCTTATTGGACTAGATGGAAAAGCGAATATCTCCATCAATTACAAACAAGACTCAAGTGGAATGTCAATTCCACCCCAATTGAAATAGGAAAAATTGTTATTCTTATGGATGATAGTGACGTACCCCTTAGATGGCCAATAGGTATCGTTACGCAGGTTTTTCCCGGTTCGGATGGTACTGTTAGAGTTGCTCTCGTTAAGACTCGAACTGGAGTCTATAAAAGACCGGTTGTAAAGTTGTGTCCACTACCCACCCAATAACATTGATAACTAATAAAAAGCAATTAGTTTTTTTTTTTCAATTCAATGCTTTGTTTTTCAATTGGTATTTTGTTTGGAAAAGTGATAATTTTCCCAAAGTTGGGGGAGAATGTTGGCGCCCCGTATATTTATTTCACAGTTTTTGTTTTCAATTCGCGTATAAATTAAAAGGACCATATGCGTTATTTACATACGCGTATTGTACCGGGTTTTTCACTATAATTTGACCCCCCCTTTAACTTTGTTACTGAAGGAGATACAAAAAAACCTTTCTTATAAAAGTTTCACGAAATCAACTGAGGTTTTTTGATATGAGTTCAGAAACTGAAATATATACAGGGTGGCCAACATATTTATGGCTACTTCATTTTTTCAAATGGAACGCCCTGTATATTTTTCCATGTTTGGCTAGCTCTTTTTCCCCTGATTTCGACTATGTAACATATGTTGGTCTATCTCTTTTATTCTGAGAACCACAGAGTTTTAAATTTTAAGAACTACCTGCCAAGATCTGTAATCATTTTTGGAGTTATAATGATGTCAATGGGAAGATATACAGGGTGAACAACATTGAATGCAACTATATTTTTTCAAATGGGACACTGTCTCTTCAATTTTCAGAGTTTCAAAGTTTTGAAATGATGACACCGAATAAAAAAAAATATGTGAAATACCTACGAAATTCTTTATATCCAACCAATTTACTTAAAGTTTTATTTTAAAATGAATACTCAACAATTACTTAACCAACGAAAAATGATAAACTATGGTAGTATGGTAAGAATAATATCAACTAAAGAAATTGCTCAAAATGACCACCTTCATTCAATGCACATAGCTCATATAGTTGTCTCAAGTTGTTTAGACTATTTTTGATAGCATTATTATGGCCCTGATTCAAGTCAGAAATTAAAGCTTCAAAATTTGTTTCTAATCATTACAATATTATCATTATTCTTTGTGCGTTGACGGGATTAGTTCCGAATTATGGGTTTAATATTGGTTGATTTTATATCATTAAAGTATTCTCCGCTTTCATTGATGGTCATTATTGCTGAAGTAATTCTTTCCCTTCAGGAACGGATATAAAAACGTGTCCAACGGTGTTAAATCGGGACTATTTGGTGGCCATAAAATGGGTGCGCCATTACCAATCCAAAGATCAAATCGGCCACTTAAATATTCACGAACTTCCAAAACGCTATGCCAGATGGTTATTAAAATTTGAAACTCTGTGGTGCTCAGAATAAGAAAGACAGACCAACATATGTTACATATTTGAAATCAGGGGAAAAAGAGCTAACCAAATATGGAAAAATATACGGGGTGTTCCATTTGAAAAAATGAAGTTGCCATCAATATATTGGTCACCCTGTATATATTTCAGTTTCTGGACTAATATCAAAAAACAGTTGATTTCGTGAAACTTTTGTATGAAACATTTTTTTGTATCTCCTTCAGTAACAAAGTTAATAGGGGGGTCAAATTATAGTGAAAACCCGGTACATATGTTTTGATTCAGTATTCGTCGATCTATGAATGTAATCGCTCTTATTTCGATAGAATTATTATTCGTTTCGCTTTATTAGATTTTTCCGCCGCTGAAATTAATTAATATAGTTGATTAGTTTTGTGAAATCACAATTAGTGTGATGTAACAACGCTCATTTAGAACTTTTGAAGAAAGTTAAGGAGACAACATCTATTCTCCAGTTTCTGGTATCAGTGGGTATATCTTATTATCTTTACTTCTTACTGTTCCTTTCAAGCCTTCCTAATATTTCACCTAGAAAGGTCGTAAGAATACCATAAAACCCATCAGGAATACTACCAGAGATCAAAAGTAAGTGGTCTATTTGGGCATTGAACTGGTTTATGTGCATACATTTTATTTTTCTTCGTTTTCCTTATTACAGTCTGCTAAATTTTAACTGGTTGAATTCATTATTGCAAAGGTCTCTTGGATTGAATTTATTTTAATATTAAATAAACCAAGGCCTAAACAATAAGGAATCTACGTTATAAAGGAAAATCCCGTCCGCCCCGTCGAAGGGGGTGAAAATGCCCCCCAAAATACGAAAAAATTCATTTAAATATGAAGACGATGAAAAGCCACTTTCAAACTCATACAATATATTGAGTTTGATATAAGGAATCTACGTTATAAAGGAAAATCCCTTCGGCTCCGCCGAAGGGGGTGAACATGCCCCCCAAAGTACGAAAATATGCATTTAAATATGAAGGCGATGAAAAGCCACGTTGAAACTCATACACTGTATTGAGTTCAATATAAGGAATCTACGTTATGAAGAAAAATTCCTTCGGCCTTGTCCAAGAGGGTGAAAATGCCCCCCAAATACGAAAAAATTCATTTAAATATGAAGACGATGAGGAGCCACGTTGAAACTCATACAGTATATTGAGTTTAATATAAGGAATCTAAGTTATGAAGGAAAATCCCTTCGGCCCCGTCGAAGGGGGTGAAAATGCCCCCCAAAGTACGAAAAATTTCATTTAAATATGAAGACGATGAAAAGCCACTTTCAAACTCATACTCATAAATTATTTTAACAAGGAAGACGATGAAGAGCCACCTTGAGACTCAAGAAGTGTATTAGGTTTGATATAAGGAATCTACGTTATGAAGGAAAATCCCTTCGGCCCCTTCGAAGGGGGTGAAAATGCCCCCCAAAGTACGAAAATATCCATTTAAATATGAAGACGATGAAAAGCCACGTTGAAACTCATACAGTATATTGAGTTTATTTAGCCGCGTACACATATGAGCAAAAGAGCCGAATGAGCACATCGCGCATCGCGCCGAATGAGCATTCAGATGTGGACGGACAAAACGTGCCTGAACCGAATGAGCGTTTATGCGGGCAATTTTTCTTTCCGACGCACGAACAAAATGAGCAATATGAGCATGACGTGTTCGGTGCCGCACAACGGATGTGTCAGTTCAGTGCTTACGAACGTAAACGATGGAAAACTTGGGATGTGCTAGTGCCTCTTTCATAATTCTGTACGAGTTGCTAAAGAAAAAGAGACGACGGCGAACAAGATGGTCTTCACAGTTATATCTATGTACTAAGAAGTCGAGACCGTAGCCTCAACAGCACTTTTTTATTGCACGACATTCAAAGTGAGCCCGATGGCAGGCGATTAAAAAATTTCACAAGAATGTCAGAAGCAGATTTTTCATTTCTCCTGAATGAGATTAAAGACAAGATATCCAGACGACATACTGAGTTCCGAATGGCAATCCCTGCGGAAGAACGTTTAGCGCTAACACTGCGGTTCCTTGCAAGTGGCGATTCATTTACAAGTCTCCAGTATATGTGGAAAATATCCAACAATTGATATCCAGAATTGTTCCCAATTGCAGAATATTTTTTTTGTGATTGTTACAAGACCAGAGAAGCGAAAGCTCGAAAAAATTTATTGGCTGCTTTCCAGTCACGGGGGTTAGTTGCTCTGAGCAGCTCAGAGTTGCACCCGGACTGTTGTCTGTGTTTCAAAACAAAGAAATCCTTTGTTTTGGACCACAGACAATAGTCCCGGAGCGACTCACCCCCGTGAGTGGAAAGCAGCGTGGGTGAGGATAGATATTCTGTGACAAGACGAAAATTATGAATATACAGTGCATCCCATTTTGGGCGGGACAGCCAGGTTTCTAGCTTGTTATTTAAGATAGAGACTTGAGATTTTCACGTTCCTGTCCTACATTCTTGTGAAACTGAAGTTGGTCTGATCAGATTTTGCTTAACTGTTTCCGTTGATGAGATATAAGGCGATTTTGGAAATTTATACTTTTCGCACCCCTCCTTTATCTCGGAAGTTATTAGAAATAATGCTGAGCTAAAAACATTCTGATACAGAATTCTGCGTAGAATACAGTGAGGAACTCAACTTTTTTTTCGGGGTATGGTTTTGAAGATACGACCAGGCTGTCTCACCCCGAATGGGATGCGCTATACGTATTTTTGAACGCCATGTTCATCATATTTCAAAACGAATAATAAATGTGGCTACCTCATATCGCAGATTATATTTCAATACATTTCTGTGTGAGTAATACAATTATTCAAATACGCCATCGAGGTGGAAAACGAGGCCAAAAAACTGATGGCTTTGAAGAATAAGTTAGAGATTAATTTTAAAAATGAACGAATAAAAATGAAATAATATGTAAAAAAAATATAATTATAAAACATACAAAACAACATAAATATCAAAGTTGACTACAAAACAAATGAAAACAATACATAATAAATCTGTATCATAAAATCTATTTTTACTATCCTAACTGAATAACATAACAGTCTCCTTCTGAATTTTGATTGTTAAGAAATAATTTCTAAACTATGGTTCATACACTACACAATGCCATTGCAGTACTTTCACACGCGTTATTATTATTATTATTTCTATTTTTTGTATATATGGAACTCCTATACTCATAATCTAGAAGAATACTAATTGATAGTAACTTGAATTACTCATTCGATTGAATTTCCGTCCGAAAGTTATTGCGTCGAGAAAACATCGGAAAACATTCTCTGGTAGGTACCGGACATAGACATAGAAAAGAATGGACAGGGCGTAGAAACCAACTTTTTGGAGTAGTGGAGTAGAAAGTAATCAAAAAGATCTACTCCATTCGGAGTAACTGTGACAACCCGTCTACACTGAGCACGAATTTCCTTTGATGGACCGACAAATTGCGGATCGGCTCCGCGCAACATGAGCGCGCTCATGCTATGCGTTTTGACCGTCCACATCTGAATGCTCATTCTGCGCGATGTGCTCATTCGGCTGTTTTGCTCAGATGTGTACGCGGCTTTTACCCGTCCACACTGAGCACGATTTTTCTTTGATGGATCGACAAATTGCGGATCGGCTCCGCGCAACATGAGCGCGCTCATGCTGTGCGTTTTGACCGTCCACATCTGAATGCTCATTCTGCGCGATGTGCTAATTCGGCTGTTTTGCTCAGATGTGTACGCGGCTTATGGAATCTACGTTATAAAGGAAAATCCCTTCGGCCCCGTCGAAACGGGTGAAAATGCCCCCCAAAGTACGAAAAAATTCATTTAAATATGAAGACGATGAGAAGCCACGTTGAAACTCATACAATATATTGAGTTTGATATAAGGAATCTACGTTATAAAGGAAAATCCCTTCGGCCCCGTCGAAGGGGGTGAACATTCCCCCCTAAGTACGAAAATATTCATTTAAATATGAAGGCGATGAAAAGCCACGTTGAAACTCATACACTGTATTGAGTTCAATACAAGGAATCTACATTATGAAGAAAAATCCCTTCGGCCTTGTCCAAGAGGGTGAAAATGCCCCTCAAATACGAAAAATTCATTTAAATATGAAGACGATGAAAAGCCACGTTGAAGGGTGTGAAAATGCCCCCCAAAGTACGAAAAAATTCATTTGAATATGAAGGCGATGAAAAAACACGTTGAAACTCATACAGTGTATTGAGTTCAATATAAGGAATCTACGTTATAAAGGAAAATCCCTCCGGCCCCGTCGAAGGGGGTGAAAATGCCCCCAAAGTACGAAAAAATTCATTTAAATATGATTATTATTATTCGTGACATATGCAATCATAATAACAAATTGGCGACATTGGCGTATTAACAGTTGGCTAACACAGTCTAACCCCTTCGAATGATAAGATAAAGATGACAGATAATTTAGGGGAAGCGTAGAGCCAATCAGGTGAGAGTGGGCGTCAAATTCGACGGAATGACTTTTCGTTGCAGTAAGTTTTCCTGGCTAAAGTTGAAGGATTGTGATCCTAAAATTGAGAGACTTGGTACCTTCTAGGAATGTAGTGGGACCTTGAAAGTGATAAATTGATATTCGAAATACGACAGTTAGTAATTCATTAGTTTCCAGTGGAGAGTTAACAACTAACCATTATATAATTTTTTGCAGGTGGATGGAACACTTCAAAAATGATCAAACCTTCAATTCCTCATGAAAGTTGATATATAATAGTTATCGTTAATTGTTAATCAATAACCTGAAAAATCATCAGTAAATTAAATTGATGATTATGTCATCATATAATTGTAGTCATATTTTAGGTACATTAAACTTTGGACGACGATTACAAATATATTCCTTCAATATTTGCTACATTCTGATGAGCTGGTGAAATCAATTTATATAATTTTTTTCTGTTGATTTATTTGTTATTTTAATTCATTCCATTATTTTTTTTCGTTAGCTTTTTATTCAGTATTATGTTTGCATTTTGTGACTTTTTTTCAGTCTTCAATTGCTGCTGCATTTTTGTGAAAGTTTTATTTTTGTATAAACATTGATGTTCTGCTCAATAAATGAATTACAAGTTTTTACATATTGTTCATTTAATCACCCAGTGAGCTTGGAAATTCGCCTTAAATGTTTTGTATCTTCTTATTTCATCATTAGGTATATCAGTTCTATACGGATATTAAATTTCTTCATATGAAATCATCTACGTATAATAACAACGGAAGGAATCCGAAATTCGATGGAGACTTGAAATTCGTACAATCCATCAAACAGAGCGTAGACATTTTTTATGCATTGATTTCGAAGACACTAGAAAGATTAGTTTTACATACAGAATAATTGTAGAATGATTTTCAATATCACCACTCACGAACTTACAGAAGCGAATTATGGGCCTCTACCATAAAAGTCTGGTTCATATGTCTATAGAATGGGTAAGTTTATATTCTTAAGTATTTTCGGCGAATAATAAAACTAAATTCGAAATATGTACTTACTTATAATCAATATACAGGCTGGATAAAATTCGTTGTCTACTGAAGGGATCTCGAGAACCATAGCAGCTAGAAGAAAACTGATGACACATATTCGGGCTCTTTTTTACCGACTAATTCAAATCTGAGAACAGATCTGATCTATCTTTCATAGATTCTGAGTTATGAACAAAAATTGAGATTTTGCCATTTTCATTGATGCTGAATAACTCGCTTGTTTGAAGTTTGAACTCGTATTGAAAATCCGTTGTTACTTTCTAGAAGCACTTTTTTAAGAATAATTCAAATATGATATGACTAATTTTTTTGATCCAGCCCATAGACATATGAAAGGATGGAAAGGGCGTCACGTGACTTTCGCACTAAGTTTCGTGCTCCCAACATAAGAGAAAGAGATACTGCGAAGGATGGAGTAATAGTAGTGTGGTGCATAAACTAAACTAATATTACTCCATCCTTCACAGTATCTCTCTCTCTTATAATGTTGAAAAACTGACAGAACATAAAAATATCTAATGCGATCCAATGTTTTTATTATATGTTGTGTGCTTCGCACTAATAACATTCTATCCTTGTCTGAAGTCAATATTCTCTCTCACACGTCCTGTCCATTCTTTTATAAGTCTATGATCCAGCCATAATCGAGAAATGACAAGAAATTTTGATTTTTCAAATGTAAACTATACTTAGTCGAATGTTTTTTATCTGGATCCAAAATATCAGCTGATTTCAAAAATCATAGTTATGTCGCTATTTACATCAATATTACACGAGAAAAAATTTTAATACATTTTCCCGCTTTTCGATTCGGTTCTTTCTTAATTAAAAAAGTAGGCTGGTGTTACCATAGCGACCGTTGAAAGTGTATTGTCTTTTGCGGACCTAAAAGTAGATTGAAATAATCGATTGTTCTTAAGATTAAAATAGGTAATCTGTTTATTTCTCCTAATGAGCAGGAATATACCAAATTACGAAAAATTTATATGTTCGTATGCTACATGCTACATTCAAGTGAATGAAAATAGCCGAGTCGCAAAGGAAGTCTACTTCGAACTCCTATCAGAGAAGGTTGAGTTCACATAGAATTGTGAACTAAAAAGCATATTCAATGGCCACCTTATCAAACTAATTAAGAACTGAATCGAAGAGCAGGAAATGTATTTTTTTTCTCGTGTAATATTCACGTGAATAGCGACATATGATTCATTATTGAAATCAGCAAAAATTTGGAGCCAGAATTCAAAATTCCTTGTCATTACTCGAAAATGGCTAGATTAAAAAACAGTCAAATCATATTTGAAATACTCTCAAGAAAGTGCCTGTAGCAACGGATTTCGAATACGAGTTCAAACAAGCGTTATTCAGTATCAATGACATGACAAAATCTCAATTGACATTCATAACTCAAAATCCATTAAAGATAGATTAGACCTGTTTTCAGAGTTAAGTATTCGGAAAAAAAGAGCACGAAAATGTGTCATGTTTTCTTCTAGCTGCTATGGTTCTCGAGGTCCTTTCAGTAGACAACGAATTTTGCCCATCCTGTACATGGTATTATGTATATTTAATAAACAGGGTCACATCAATGAACCATAATTTCGTTTTTATTCAAAATATTAACATGACTGTTTTTTCCAAACAATAGGTGGAACAGTCCGCACATCTCAATAATATTTTCACTATATCCTAGGATATCCGCAAAAAAATATGTCAATTGTAGATTATTAAGGGGGTTAGTAGATAGATAGATAGTAAATTTATTTAATTCAAAAGTTATTGTACCTATACATACAATAAAATTGATTATCGTCGAATTCATTAATTCACAAAAAATGAAATATTCAGACAATGAATATGGTTCACACTCTACAGGGTGGTCCAGATCGTAACCAAGAAATTTTAACCAGGTATTCTACATAAAAATGATCCCTAGTTTGTCATATGAACATATATCGAGAAATGTTTCCTCTCCGAGATAATTATAGAAAAAAAATTTTATTGATAATATTCACACTGATTGAAATATTTCATGAAATTTTAAACATAGGTTTTGATAGTCAAGGAGCCCTCTCAGCATAATATCATTTCTTTTCTATTCTACCAGTGGCGGCCGTACTGCAGTGATACTGAATATTTTCAGATAAAAAGAAATGATACGCCACTGGTTTTTCCGACCATAAAAACTACTAATTAAATCCTTATTCAATTTATAGCAATTTGGCTATACGAGGCACCGTTTTCGGTTAAAAAAAATAAAACACATTCTCATGCATGAAGAAATCACCGAAATTTGATAAGGAAGATACCAAATAAAATAAGACTTTTGTTGTTGCTGTATCAAATTTTGGCGATTTCTTCATGCATGAGAAAGTGTTCTATTTTTTCACCTGAAACGGTGCCTCGTACAGCGAAAAGTCAAGAGACCAAATTTGTTCCAAGTTAAATAAGGATATAAATAGTAATTAACATTGTCGGAAAAACCAGTGGCGTATCATTTTTTATGATGAAAATCATTTTCTTTTCTATAATCATAACACCCCGTATCTCGGAGAGGAAACATTTTTGACATATGTTTATATGACAAACTAGGGCTTATTTTTTATGTAATATACGTGGTGAAAATTTCTTAGTTACGATTTGGACCACCCTGTATAACTAGTTCATGCAGGGTTTTCTTGAAAATTTTTACATTTCTCATCATTCTAAATTTACTAGGAAGACAATTGTACAATTTCATTCCAAGATAAAGGAGAGATTTTTCTGTTATTGCCAGAGAATGATGGGGATAAAAAAGGTTTGTTTTCTTCTTGTCAAATTAACATTTCTTGAAAATAATGGAGATGAAGATACATGAAGATAAGAACTTTATATATAAATAAACCATAAACTGTTAGTAAGTTATTTTGTTTGAAATGTCCTCTACACGATTCCCTATAATTTAACCCCAATGATGTTCTCAACATAGACTTCTGTCTTAAAAACACAATTCAGAACTAATTCAGACAGCGAACTACCCCCCCAGAAAATTATGCTATAACTTATTAAAGACTGAAAGTTCGCAAAATATACCATCTTCAAAGTTCGAAAGTCCATTCTAGTTTTTAGAACACACACTGAATATATCACCGAGTTTAGCCTCTTTACAAGATTGTCTATGTGAAAGTTCGACTTTAAGTGGTTATCTAGATGAGCATCCAGAAAATTTGCTGTTGTGGACACAGTTACACAATATTTAACATCCTGAGGTACACTAACTGAGTAATTTTTCAGTACTGAAGACCATACACTCACTCTTTGCAACATTCAGGACAAGACGATTCTTCCTGCACCATTTATTAACATCATCCAGAATTGTCTGAACCATCTCCAAGGTGAACCCAAAAGACGGGGACCTCAAGATAACATTAGGGTCGTCAGCAAATAACAACACTCCAAAACTACCAAAAATATGATCACGTAGCGTAGGGCTGATGGAAGATCATTTATGTAAATCAAAAAATATAGCTCGAATATCGCTGTCTCGGTACTTTTCCATGAATATAGCTATGCTGACTTTGTGAAAAAACTTTGAATTTTTTGAAGAATTTCAGAAGCCTATTGTCCAAAACTTTTTCAAATATCTTCGAAAATGTGGACATAATACTGATTGGGCAATAGCTTCCTGGATCTTTAGGATCACCATTTTCGAAAATTGGCTTTATAACAGCAATTTTTATAATAGGTCTTCTGGAAAACCCCATCCTTAAATGATTTATTCATTATAATAGCCAAGGTGCTGTAATGAGATGTATACATGCCTTGATTACTTTCATAGGAACACCATCCCATCCTGCAGATTTGGAGTTTTTCATTCTTCTAACTGTAGCTATTACCTCATCTTCAGTGATATCAAACAAGTAAAAGGATTTTTCTTGACGTTGTATACAATCAGAATCGTAATCTAACTGTTTTTCAAAATTGTGTGATGACTGAACATTGACGAGGAAGTAATTAAAATTGTTCAACAGTTTGCACGGTTCAGATTTTCACTAACAAGATTCCAAACGTTTTTGATCTATTTGTTGACTTTTCGATGATTTTTTTATTATGTTCTGGTCTTTCTTTTCTTATCATAATGTCATATTTACGTTTCGTCTCTTTGTATGCTGATAAATATTCGTCAGACCTCAGACCTCCTGGAGAGTAGGAATAGGCAGTCCATAAGTTTTGTATATTATTGAATGGGTTGTAATTTTAGATTTACTTTTCTTGTTCTTCTGAAAACCAATAGTCTTGAAAGGAAAGCATGAGGTGAAAACCTCATTGAATTTTTCAAAAATGCTTTCCACAATGAATTAGCATCATTATTCAAGTCCCCACATACTTCTGTCCAAAGTTGATCAGATATTCGATCAATTAACTTCTCCATGTTGCCTTTGTTAATATCTCTGACTTGCTTTTTTCAAATACTTTGTTTGATTGTTCTGTTCTAGGAAAGATACATTTTTGAGCAGAATGGTCAGATTTATGTTCTTCAATAACTGAGCCAGTTCCTACATCATTAGTTACAACATTATCAATACATGTAGCTGAAGTTTTAGAAATTATTGTTGGTTCATGAATATTTAATCGATGACCAAAACTCTCTATCATCGATCTGAAGTTCTTAGTTGTGAATGTATTATGTAACAAATTAATATTGAAATCACCCGCTAGTATTACATCAGCTTTTTCTTTTAAACAGCAGGACAAAATACATGACGTACCTGAGCTGCACAACATTCAATAATGAAAGGAATGCTGTAGTTGTTCAAATCATCCCTTGTCCTAAATGGGTAATTATCCTTGAAGAATAAGGCACTACCCCCGTGCTCACCCTAATTTCTGCAGTAACTGGGTACAAGATTGTAACCTAAAAGTCTATAATGTTTTAGTTGTTCATGAGTTTTACACTGCAACCTTAAGATCTATGTGATCCGGTCAGAGCTCTGTTACTCTACAGCTCACCGTCCAGTTCCAGAGCCGTAATGAATTATAATACATGAGAGGTCTTCAAGGAGGCTAGATCATCTCCCATAATTCTCTTGTCCAGACATTCTTAGCGTAGACTCACATGCCGAGACATTCTGTAACTTAGTGAACCCCTCACCACAGAATCTATACTTAGTTTCAGCTAGGCCAATTCTCATCATATGCTCTCTAAGGCGACAATGTCCTGTTAGGAAGCCAGTGAGGAGGCGTAACCTATTCTTACTGAAATCCAAGTACTTTTTAGACCCTGTAGTTTCAAAGTTCTGAAGGATTCCTCCAGAGTGCTTCTCTATCGGTTTCTTCCTTCTTCACAGGAAGGTTCTGTGCCAGTTAGTAGAGTTTGTGCTTCCTTTCTGGCTAATGTATTAGACTCTTCATTTTCTCCGATTTCCGAGTGACCAGAAACCCAGTCTAAAGAGACCTTGTTGTTCTTGCTTACTTCATTGAGTTGTCTTCGGCATATCAGCTAGAGTCGATGTCACAAGAGGTCACTGCTTTAATAGCACCTGGACTTTCAGAATGGATGACTATGTCACACCCTTGATAGTTTCGTTCCAAATTTCTGTACATGCATGTTTCGATAGTGAGTATTTCTGCCCGAAAAACACTCTAGTAGGAGCCTAACACTTGGTTCTTTGCTCGTAAAGCCGTATACTCCAGCGCTGGCATCGATCGTAGTTTTAGAACCATCTGTATATCATTTGACGGTTTTTACTTTGCAGTTTTGGAAGTGTATTTCATACCTTTCCCATAGCATCGAATTTAAATTCTTTTCGATGCTTATTTTTTTATCTTAATAGGTATCACTTCGGTTTTTTAAATGGCTATCCCTTTTTTATTATGTATACATCTTTCGATTTGCCACTCGATAACCGATAAAATGCACCTTAGAGTTCATTGACTTGTCTGCATTTGTATTTGACCTATGTCAATTTATATGTCGAAATAGCGTCATCATAGATTTATAA
>CM024240.1:20621811-20670845 GCA_013421045.1 Propylea japonica | reverse complement strand
TACTTTGTTCTACAAGTTAAAGTAGTAACAGTGGCGACGAGAAAATGGTGACAGAAAAGAGGTTTGTCGGTCATTTACGTGAATTCGACGTAAAAATTAATGATGGAGTATCTTCAAACCTCGTTTATTGAATTATTTCACGGCGAATAATATAGAAGATCCCGTGAGAAAACGTGCCATATTATTGAATTTACTATCGGAAGATTCTTACCGATTAATTTTCATTTGTGCCTACCAACCGCACCGGAAAGAAAAACTTTCGAAGAACTAATAAAATTATTTTCCGATCATTTCGGAACGCAAACTTCGGTTTTTGCCGAAAGAGAAAAATTCTACAGTGCTAAGAAGTTATCAAGTGAAACAGCAAACGACTGGGCAGCTAGACTTCGAAATTTAGCAGCACATTGTGAGTTCGACGAAGAGTTGAATGTTGCATTAAGAGATCGGTTCATCGTGGGATATAATAAAGGACCTGTGATGGACAGACTTTTTGAAGAAAGAAAGCAAATTTCTCTAGCCGAAGCAATTCGAATAGCGTCATCCAAAGAAGCAGCGCGTGGAAAAGAAGTGACGCCATTTCCTTGAAAGAAGAGCCATTGTTCCATTTCAGGAAAGGCAACAAGTGCGCAGCCTCAGCGAGGACGTCACCTTCTACGTCACAGGGAAGGATGTCAGCGCAAACAAAATGTCAAGTTTGTGGCAGAAGCAATCATCTGTCATCAAATTGTCAATACCGTGAGTGTTTTTGCTATTTTTGTGATACTAAAGGTCATTTAGCTCTGTTTGGTCCGAAAAGACAACAATCAGAGACAAAAAGAATTGTTCATAATCAAAATAAAAGAAATCGCAATTTTAAAATTGGCAAACAAAATTCTTTCCAAAATTACTTAGATGATAAACAAAATTCATTATTTATGATCAAAAGTATAGAAAAAAAAACCACTTTATGTTGATATTTCTATTAATAAATAATAATTATGCATTTCAAATCGACACAGGATCTAGTATATCTTGTATAAATAAATACTTCTATGAAAAATTTTCTCATCTGAAACTTTAAAAAAACTGATAAGGAATTTTTGTATACACTGGTGGAAAAGATATCACCTATAGGTAGTTTTGTCACAAATATTGTTTATAATGACATAGAGAAAAATATTACAATTTTTTGTAATAGATAGGGGAGGACCACCTATATTGGGTAGGGATTTTCTCTCGAAATTTTCAATTGGATTATCAGATGCATTTCAATTAAATAGTTTGGATGAATTTTTTGGTGAATGATTTGAAGGAGAAATATTCAGATGTTTTTTCCCCAGGCTTAGGGACTTTTACTAAAGGTGTAGCAAAATTAAAGTTAAAGAACGATACTGTTGTGCCAAAATTTTTCAGGGCCAGACCATTACCATTCGCTATGAAATCTAAAGTGGAGGACGAACTGAACCGACTTTTAGAGATGGGAGTGATTTCTCCAGTGGAGTACTCAGAATGGGGGACCCCAGTAGTACCTGTTCTTAAACCTGATGGTAGCATAAGGATCTGTGGTGATTTTAAGGTGACGGTAAATCCGCACCTAGAAGTAGATAAGTATCCTTTACCACGCACTGATGATTTATTGCTAGCTTAGCAGGTGGTGAGGAATATACTAAATTAGATTTGTCAAATGCTTTCAACCAAGTTTTGTTAGATGAAAATTCTAAAAAATTTTGTACTATTTCGACTCATATAGGGTTATTTGTATATAATCGATTACCATTTGGAATAGCCTCTTGTCCTAGTAAATTTCAGAAAATTATGACATCCTTACTTAGCGGAATAGAGGGAGTAGTTTTTTTCATTGATGATGTTTTAATTACTGCACGAAATAGAAAAGAACATCTCGAAAAATTGAAACGAGTATTAGACATTTTACAAGATGCAGGACTTAAAGTTTCCTTAGACAAATGCTGTTTTTTCCAGAAATCGGTGAAATATTTGGGTCACATAATTGACAAGAAGGGATACATCCTGATCCTGTTAAAATCGAGGCAATCAAAAATGCGCCCATTCCTCGTAATATTACTCAATTAAAGTCTATAATTTCACTAATTAGTTATTATGGAAAATTTATCAAAAATCAAGCTACTATATTGCATCCACTTATAATCTGCTGAAAAAAGATGTAAAGTGGAATTGGTCGAAAGAATGTCAAAACGCTTTTAATAAAATAAAAAATGAACTAACGTCTGATAAGTTACTGGTACATTTTCAAGATGACAAGCCGATAAAACTTACTGTAGATGCCTCAAATTATGGTATTGCGGCTATTATAAGTCATGTTTTCGAAAATAAAACTGAACGACCTATTGCATACGCCTCTAGAACATTGAATAAAAGTGAAATCAACTATTCACAAATAGAAAAGGAAGGTCTTGCTATTATTTTTGGTCTCGATAAATTCAATCAATATCTTTATAACCGACCGTTTATCCTTGTTACCGATCACAAGCCATTATTAGCAATTTTTAATCCGTCAAAAGCAATTCCGCAATTTTCGGCAAATCGACTCAGAAGATGGGCAGTAATTTTGTCAAATTACACCTACAAAATAGAGTATGTAAGATCCGAAAATAATGTCGCAGATTGTTTGAGTAGATTACCTCTTCCTGATAATTTTGAATATACAAAAGAAATTTCTCATATTGATATTAATTATTGTAATTATTTCGAAAAAAGTGAAATGCAAATAAATTTCGAAGATGTGAAGAGAGCTACAGAAAATGATAAAAATCTCAGAAAAATATTATTATTTATGAAAAAAGGTCGTTGGCCTTCGTCTTGTAACGATATCGAAGGTTACCAAGCTTTTCTGAAGAAACGCTTTGAACTAAGTGTTGAGTCTGAATGCATTTTATGGAATAATCGCTTAGTGATCCCTAGTATTTTACATAAATCAATATTAAATAAGTTGCATGAGACACATTTGGGAATAGCGAAGATGAAGAGTATCGCTAGGTCTTATTTTTGGTGGCCAAACATAGATCTGGATATTATAAGTTTTCTGAATAATTGTGAAGCTTGTAAAATTAACAGTGATAGGCCGAACAAACATAAATTAGATACTTGGAAATGGCCGGATAAAGCTTGGGAACGCATTCATATCGATTTTTGCGGACCGTTTTTGGGAAAATTTTTTTTAGTAATTGTGGATGCTCATTCCAAATGGATCGAAGTTTTTATAATGTCCAAAATAACAGCATCAGAAACTATTAGAACTTTACGCTATACTTTCGCTCGTTTGGATTACCAAAAACATTAGTGTGTGACAATGGTCCACAATTCGATTGTCATGAGTTTAAACAATTTTATACAAAAATCGTATAAATTTAATATTTACACCTCCATACCATCCGCAATCCAACGGAGAGGCAGAGTCATCTGTTAAAATTATAAAGAACGCTTTATTGAAAAATTTGCATGAAAATGTTGGTAAAGATTTGGATTTAGTTCTCTGTAATTTCTTATTTGACTATAAAAATTCTGCACACAGTACTACTGGCGTCAACCCTTCTGAACTACTTTTTAGGCATAAGGTCAATGACCGGTTCAGTTTGTTAATTCCTCCTATTTCTGATAATTTGAAAGAACATGTCTCAAATTCTCAGTACAAACAAAAAATGTATTTTTCTGGGAAAAATTTTACAAAATTTACTGAGGAGGATGAAGTACTGGTATTGAATTATAAAAACAATAAGAGATACTGGATAGAAGGTATTGTTAAGGATAAAATTGGTAAAAATATGTATATAGTTTTCATACCTAAGTTAATTTGTATTGGAGGAGACATGTAAATCAAATAAAACATTTTAACTGGAAAAAGTCCATGCCAGAAAATTTAGGTAATATTGTAAATAGTAAAAATTCAGTTTTGAATGGAAATGTAAATATTGAAAATTCAGAAGTTGAGAGAAATGTAAATAGAAATTGGCTAGGACAAACTGAAAATTTAGAATTAAGTGAGCATGTAAATAATTATTCGGAGAATTGTGTAGATGTAGACTTAGGAAGTAATAATGTAAATAGTAATTCAGGAAATAGTTCAGCAAGTGCAAATAAAACTCCTGAACAGAGACCCAAACGGAATGTTAAACCCATTGAACGTTTTGGCTATTGACTATTTTTGATTTTGTATTAAAAATTCTTTAGGGGAAGAAATGTTATGGTATTTAGATTGGTATTTTTTGTAACATATGTTGTGATAATATTCACATGTAGCAGGAACATTCAGTTTCAAATTAAACGCTGAGTTGAATAGTTATCATTTTATTTCCTTCTGCAATTTATACAAAATTAATTATTAAATATTACTTTGTTCTACAAGTTAAAGTAGTAACAGAAATGCCACAGATGGGGTGTGAATTAAGTACTGCCTCAATTTGGGCTAGTACAGTACTAAATTCCTCGAAAGTGAAAATATAATTTTTCATAATTCTTATGAGATGATATTTTGCGCTCTTAATGGCTGCCTCCCACAGGCCCGAAGTTTTTGACATACTCATTTAGATACTTGTCTTGTGAATTGATTTTATCAGATTTTATTAAATTTTTTTTTGAAAAGGGGAGATGTCATGATATTGAAATAAGATGATACGGCGCAGGTGTTCATCACCACTTTATGTTTCATTATTCTTGTATATTGAAAGAATTAAATAAAGACCAGTTATCGAAATACATCGTTTATTAAAACATCACAATGTTCACTAAAATGTCTGCAATGAATTTTGAGATTTTATAAGCCAGTACATGAAATAATTGGTCTCAAAGGTCGATTTGGTTTGTGGATTTTGATTGAACCGTAAACTTTTGGAGAAATGGAAGTATATGTATTCAGATATTTTGCCTTTACTTCTGAGATGAGACAGTTGTCCTTTAAAAACTTTATGAACGCATTGCATTTATTTTGAATTGACGTGGTAGGATCATTCGGCATTTTTTCATACGAAGATGTGTCCGACAACAAGCAATTTAATTTTTCATGATATTCATCTCTTTCCAAAATGACAACTCGATTGCCTTTGTCCGCATTCATAACAAGAATGTTTGTATGTAATTGTAAAAACTGTTTAGTTTTCTTAGCAGCGTTAAGTAAAAAACTAATAACTGTATTATGATTAAACTTCTTCATCCTATTGATATAATTGTGTATAGTATTCGACACTAATGATCTCAAGGTGTTTTTTTTGTCACTATCTAAGTGTTGTTGATTACCAATGATATGTATATTGTTGGCAACCCCTCAACAATGAGCATATTGTTCATATATTCTTGCTGACTTCAGCTATTTCCAAAATACTATATAAAGAAGCAACGCAACGCTAATAATCAGTTCATATCTATCTCCGGTCAAGTTCATTTCTATCGTCCGTTCAGTTCATCTCTATCTTTCGTCGAGTTTACATCTTTCTTTCGTGAATATTTCCAAAGTCCGTTATCATAATAAATGTAACGTGTGTTATTCTTAAAATAAAATAGTGCCTTCTCATACATTTAAACCAGTGATTCCCAACCTAAGTGAAATAATTATAATTCTAGTGAACACCTAATAATAATCAAGTGGTATTGTTCCTTTATTGGATTAATTGGATAAAGCCTTGGATTTATCTCCTAAATCCACTTAACTTCATCAACTATCACCTTCATATCCACAAATTCCGGAGCTACTTCAAAAGGCTGCCCTGATGACAGCATACTGCTCTCTTATTCAATTGTGTTTGGAATACAACACAAAAATTGGCGACAGAGCGGTGGGATAGCAACTTTCAATTGGCGCATCCTAGGTGAGAAAAATCAACCCTCCAAAAATCTGTGTAACTGGATATCATCCACTGGACCATCGGGTGTCTACGCACAGTTTTGGCTGGACAACTTCCCACTTGAGCGAAGCACTTCATAGGAGATCCTGCATCCGCTACCCTCATCAACCACCTGCTACAGCTTCTGTAACTGTGTCATAGGATCCACCGGCGGACCATAGGTTGCTTCTGCGTATACGCAGAAGCAACCCCACTGTGTAACTAACTGAGTCATAGGATTCACCGGACCATCGGGCGTCTACACACAGTTCATCTTTTCAATTTTTTTCAAATTGGGATCACATCGAACAGACAATCAGACAAGTAAGTCAATTTCCATATTATCGTATTTCCAAATACTTGTTCTCATATATTCCTTATTTATTATCCTTAAATATGTCTGTTCATTCTAATATAAATATTCCTGATACTATTTCGGAAGACGGTTCTGATATTACTCAAACTCTTCCTGTATCCATTCAATAAGATGAACACATAAATATTTGTGTTTCTGGTTTTTATTAGGGAACGAAGAATTGAAGAATACTGTAGGTCGGTCCTGGTCACTCAACGAATATTCTTTTTAGAATTGATTATTTTAGGATAAAAATTGAAAAGCTTCTGATCATAGATTATAGAGTATAGAAAGATAGGAAACGGCCCTACATTCGTAGTACTAAAAAACGACTACATTTTTTAGTTCACATTTGACCCAGAGATGGCACTGAAGATCAATTTTCATATAAAATCTGTAATTTGGATTAGAAATCATATAAAGAAAACTGTAATAAGAATTGATGCGAAATTCGTATTCCCTTCAGGATGTTTCATTTTTATATTTTAAATCCATAATTTTCAATAAAATCAGTATTTCATGTGTAATATTTTTATTATGCATTTATAGAAGACATTACAGAAATATTAGGGTATTATTGTAAGATTTATACATGGATTGAATATGAATACTTAGTGCGTCTGTGGAATTCCAGTTTCTGGCTCAGTTCAATTGCAGCTTCGTTGTCCATCATCACTGTTTGAATTGACGGAAAACTTTTCCTGAATAGTCACTTTAACCATTTCATTTTCCGTGCAGCTTCACTATCAGCCACTATTTCTGCCTCTATCGTGGAAATAGCAACAGATATTTGACGTTGATCAAGCCAAGATATAGCTTTACCTGCATACATCCATAAAACACCAGTTGATCATCCAGTTTCACTATCTCGTTCGTAATCTGCATTACTGAAGGGTACAAACTAATCTTTTTTCCACTTTTTTCGAGACGACACTAACCGCAAAAGCCATTCGAAGTGAAATAATATTTGTGCAAACGAATTGATTGGCACTTTTTTATATCAATGACATTTCCCATGTATATTGATTTCGAAACTTATAATCATAGAACCAGAATTTTAACCCTTCTATAGTGACATTAGTTCACATTTGACCCAGAGATGGCGCTCATACACTGTAGTCGGGTCGTTTCCGATCTTTATACTATATAATCTTTGCTTCTGATGAATTGACTGATGTATTTTCGACTGACTTTTTTTATATTAACGAATCACCCTAGAAACTAATATGACATGGACACGCACGCTATTTTTATGAAAATTAAACATACTCCCCGGGCTGAACCGTTGAGGTTAAGAATTGAAAATAAAGAGTTCTAAAATTACGATATATTACACTTCATATTAAGATTCAATATTGTTATCGCAATATGGAAGAGGTCATATTTTAGTGATAGATCTAGTGAATGTTCCTCCTTGAGTTTTAACTTTGACAATACGAACGCGTGAGTCTTTGCTCTTAATCAATTCAATAACACGTGCTAGTGGCCATTTGAGTGGAGGTGTTGCTTCATCCTTCAATAATACAATATCATTTACATGAATATTATTATAAGGAATGAACCATTTAGGTCTATTTTGTAATCTATTCAAGTAGTCGGTTTTCCAACGTGCCCAGAAATTCTGTTGAATTTGGCCGCATTTCTGCCAAAGCGATAATCTATTCATTGGAGAACAAGTGATATCTTTTTCTGGATAAGTTGTCAAACTAGTCCCAATCAAAAAATGTCCTGGTGTTAAAACGTTAAAATCTGAAGGGTCATTGGAAATGCCACAGATGGGGCGTGAATTAAGTACTGCCTCAATTTGGGCTAGTACAGTACTAAATTCCTCGAAAGTGAAAATATAATTTTTCATAATTCTTATGAGATGATATTTTGCGCTCTTAATGGCTGCCTCCCACAGGCCACCATGATGAGGTGAACGAGGGGGAATAAATTTCCACTGAATATTGTTTTGAACAGCATACCTTTGCAATATTTCAGAAGTTCCAGGTTTTTTGAAGAATTCATTTAATTCCTTCAACTGGTTTTTTGCGCCCAGGAAATTAGTGGCATTGTCAGAGAATATTATAGAAGGATTTCCACGTCTAGCTATGAATCTTTTTAGAGTGAGTAGAAATGACTCTGTACTTAACCCTGAAACCAATTCGATGTGAGCTGCACGAGTTGTCATACAAACAAACACTGCCATATAGCATTTCATAAGCGGAGAAGATTTTATTAAATAAGGACCCCCAAAGTCAACAGAGGTGTTTGTGAAAGGGCGTGATACTTGAAGTCTTTCCTTCGGAAGATCTCCCATTAATTGTGAACACAATTGTGGTTCGAATTTATAACAAGTATGACATTTATTAATAATTTTATTTCTCTCAGTCCATCTAGTGGCCAATATTTAAGTCTGATACTCGAAAGCGTGTTTTGAGGACCTGCATGCAATAGTCTCAAATGTTCTGATTTCAATAAAAGTGTTGAAATATGATTTTTAGAAGGAAGTAATATGGGAAACCTTTGATTGAAGGGAAGAATAGCATTTGAGAGTCTACCTCCAACTCTCAGAATACCTATGGAATCGATAAATGGATTGAGTTTTTGAATAACTTTGTTTTTCAATATCTTTCCGTTCTTTAAATTTTCTATTTCACAGGAAATATACCGTCGTTGAGTAACTTCAACAATTTTCATCTCTGCAGAGTTGAGTTCAGTAACAGAAAACGAATCAATTAATTTTTTGAATGGTCTTCTGCAATTTTGAATGAATCTGAGGCAATAGGCCATTACCCTTTTTAAGTGAAATAAATCAGAATACTGCGTGAAAACATCATAAATATCCAAAGTGTTTTGAACGAAGTGAACAGTTTTCTTTTGCTCTGGAAGATTACCAATGAATTTCTTGACATTGAATTGGGTCAAATCAAGGTCTGGTTGAAAAAAGAAACTGGGACCGTGCCACCACAAATCTGAGACTATCAATTGTGCTGGCAATGTACCTCTGGAGAGTAAATCAGCAGGATTGAGTTTGGAACTTATATGTCTCCATGTGGCACCTTTTGAATTTTCTTGGATTTGAATTACCCTATTAGAAACAAACACAGACCAACGGGATGGATGAGATCGGATCCATGCTAACACTATTTCTGAATCAGACCATAGATTAATGGAATCAATATTTTGTAAGTGAGATGACAATGAATTAGAGATTTTTGAAATGAGTTTTGATAAGAGTACAACTCCCATCAATTCTAGTTTAGGTATAGATAAGATTTTCAATGGTGCAACACGACTTTTAGCTGTTATCAGCTGTGAAGAGACAGATTTATTCAAATAGACTGTCCTTAAATAAATACAGGCTCCATATGCCTGAGAGCTGGCATCGGCAAATCCGTGAATTTCATGTCGTAAAATTTTTGATTCAAATTGAAGAATAGTTCTTGGAATTTTTAATTGGGAAAGCATTGAAAGACCTTTTAAGGCAGTCTTCCAATCAAAAAGAAGTTCTGAACTTATGTTTTCATCCCATCCAATTTTTGAAATTCAAATTTTTTGCAAGAGAATTTTCAAACTAACAACAAAAGGATTTATGATTCCTAGAGGATCATAAATGGATGCAATGGTGAAGAGAACTTCTCGTTTACTATAAGATTCTTTCATTGAAAATTTTGGCAATGCAATTCTAAAATTATCAGAACGCGAATCCCATAGCATACCTAAAATTTTGTTCGAAGATTTTCCTGAATCTAAAGTATAATTTTCCTTGTGAGAATTTTTTGAAATAGAATTGAAGAATTCCTGAGAATTTGAACCCCACTTGTGGAGTGATATGCAAGCTGATTGTAAGCAATTAGTGAGTTGATGGTGAGCCTCAATCAAAGTTGATACATCATGACAGCCAAAAAGAAAATCATCCACATAACAGGAGTTCACAATTGCTTCGCATGCGAGAGGAAATTTCTCCCTATTTTGCATTGCTAGTTCTTTTAAGCATCTTGTACTTAAGAAGGGGGCTGAATTTGTGCCATAAGTAACTGTTTTCAATTCTATACACTTCAGTTCATCTTGAGGATTGTCGCGCCACAAGATGTTCAATAAATATGTGTGATTAGGATTTATTTGAATTTGCCTGAACATTTTTTCAATGTCAGCAATAAGAACGTACCTGAATGTACGAAAACGTATTAATATATCGAAAAGGTCTGGTTGTACTGTATAACCTTTAAGCATAATATCATTAAGAGAAAAACCAGTTGATGTTTTCATAGAACCATCAAATACTACACGAAGCTTAGTTGTGATACTTTGATCACGAATGACACAATGATGAGGTACGAAATATTTGTTAAGGGACAATTCATTGGTTAGAGTTAAAGGTACAATTGCTGCATGTCCTAAGGATAAATATTCATTGATGAATTCTGAATATTGGGCCTTTCGTTCGGGGAAACTTTCAAGTCTCTTTTCTAAATTTAAAAATCTCTTTTTTGCTTGAGAGAATGAATCACCTAGTTTGGAAGGTTCATTTGGACCTTTGAATGGTAGGTCAACCTGAAATCTACCAGACGGCAACCGAATGGTTGTGTCTTTGAATATTTGTTCAGCTTGTTGGTCTGCTTGAGTCAATATAGATTCAGATTGAATTTGTACTTCTTCAATTTCCCAAAATTTGATTAAAGTATCATTCAACATATCATCTGGATTGGCAGTAGATTCTGTACATTAGAATAAATATTGTGATGCAGTTAAATGAGTTGCACGAGACATGCATCCTGACTGAGGAATATTTCCAGCAATTACATATCCTAGATGTGAATTTTGAAGAACAGGCAATCCAGGACCTAATTTAATTATACTATCAGTAATGATGTCAAAGTATACAGGGTGAGTCTTTGACTTGTACACATATTTTAACCGTAAATTCCTGAGGTCTAAAGAAACACTTTTTTCCTTTACCATTTTTTCCGATTCGGCCTGGTTAAAAAGATACAGGCTGTTGAAAATCCATAAAAAGTATACATTTTCAGTAATATCTCGAAAACGATTCCTTCAAATGAAATGATTTTTGAAACATGGTTTTTCATGAATATGATTAATCTTTCCCGACTACAAAATTCCGAGTACTTCGATGTTAAAAGAAAAAAAAATCTTAGAAATTCGAAAAATTGGGTACTTTGGCTGAATGCAACTCTGTCGAAAATATTCACAGAATTCAATTTTCCTTATGTGGTCACTTTGACAAATTTCAAGAATAATTCGAGAATTTGTTAATTGGAATGATGAATGGTAAGAGAACTAGCGGATTTTCTTTAAAAATGGGGTACAATGAATACGCTCACCTCTATACTTCTTCAGTGTGAATCCTTATCTATTCAAGCAAATTTCCACACCACTTTCGAAGTACCTATTGCAATTTTGTTTCGTTGAGCTTTGACATACGTTGATCCAAATTTACATTAGGTTAGAATACGTTCATTTCTCATTTATTCATCATATTTATTACTACTAAAATGACCATAATAAGTTATTATTCATGAAGTCGTATGATTTTGAAAAACAAACTAACCACAGAACACCGATGTCAAAGAATCTTGTGTTACGTCTGTGACTTTCACCATGCGGACCACAGAACATAAATATGCGGACACCCCTTGAAATTCAATCGCCCCAACTGGTGTTTATGAACGTGAAATGTCATGCGTGTTATGGTTGAGTTGTTGTTTTGATTTCGGAAACTTGCACGGAAGATTTCAAGAGATATTGGAAATGAATGCTATAGCTAGAATAGGTGGTTTAAAAGTTAATCCGATATGATCAAAAATGAAGTATACATCAAGAAGAGATTATTCTGCTTTTCCTCACAAGCAAAATTTCGGATGAATCAATCATTGCATTAGAAAATATACAACTGGTATTGAAAAAGTGAGTTCATATTTCTTTCTTTAATACAACAGCTTATTTGAAAATTTCGAATGGTATATCTACTCGTTTCTTTGATACAATAGCTTATTTCAAAGGTTTGAATGCTATATCTCGTACTTGCAAAAATTCAGTGGTTAGTTTACCAGTGGCGGCATAGCTCATTCTGAAAACAAAAAAGGGCTATATCTTCTTATTTAGGCCGAATCGGAAAAAATGGTAGAGGAAAAAAGTGTTTCTTTTGACCCCAGGAATATACGGTTAAAATATATGTACAAGTCAAAGACTCACCCTGTATGTCTGCACCCAAAAGTATATCAATATTAGATGGAGTGTTGAAATGGATATCTGCTAATTGAATGTTCATTGGAATAGGAATAGAACTCAAACTAATTGGTAACTGTGGTTGTTTACAAGTTATAGTTTTAAGAACAGCACAAGAAACACTAAATTTTCGGTCGGTGTGTACTAATGAGTGAATTTTTAGATCAATCATTCTATTTGACATAGAACAACTTTGAGAGATACCGGAAATTTGAATTTTCTGGTCATAAGTTTTGAGATTGAGTTTTTTAACTAAATCTTCAGTTACAAATGATGTTTGACTTGCTGAGTCTGTCAAACAACGAGCTATAATTGTCTGGTTGTGTGAATTATACAATTTGACACATGCCGTAGCTAGAAGCACTTCATTATTAGAGGACTGTACTGAAAGAGAAGACAAATTTTGAGCAGAAGAATCAACCTCTTCTCGCATTGGAATGTATGGTTGAGCACTAGTGGATAAATGGGAAGATGCTTGCGTCGAACTAGTTGATCTGGATGGTTCATCATGAGATCTGGAATGGGAAAATAAATTTCGAGATGAATTCTTATTGAAATGCAATAAACTATGATGAGACGTTTGACAATTGGAACATTTGCGTTGACTAGAACATGACTGAACAGTATGGCCTAATGAAAGACAATTCAAACAGGCATTTTTTGCTTTAGCAGCAGCATGACGATCGTTTGGAGATAAATTCAGGAACCTTTTACAGGAATATATTCTGTGATCATCGGTACCACAGATGAAACATTTGAAGAATTTAGTTTTATCTGAAGTATCAACATGATAAGAACTACGAGAAGTATTATTATTTTTGTGCGAAGAATTTAATTTTGAATTTTGAGTGGACTCACTCAAATTTTCGAGAACCTTATATTTTCTTTCTAAAAATTGTATAAATTCTGGGAGCGTTGGAAAATCGCGAACATTTCTTTCCCCTTCAAATTCTTTTCTCAAACCAAAATCTAGCTTCTGTGTGAAAATTTGAATAAGGATCAAGTCAGTAAGTTTTTCTGATAAATTATAGGTGTTTAAGGCTGCCAAATTTGTTTTAATTTGTGAAATAAAGTTTCTCAGATTGTCATCATTACCTTTTGGTAAGGATGGAACATTCAGTAGATTTCTTATATATGCGTTAACAATTAGGTATTTATTATCGAATCTATCCCTCAACGTATTAATAGCTATGGGAAAGTTCAACCCGATCACTTCCAAATTTTCTATGAGTTGTAATGGCTCCCCTGTTAGAGCAGATTTTAGATACATTAATTTTTGAACATTAGATAATTTTTGATTATTTGTTATCAGTGCAGTAAATAGTTCGAAGAAGCTTGGCCAGTGTTTGATATCGCCCGAGAAATTTGGAATAGAAATTTCAGGTAACTTTATACTTGAATGGGATATTGTAGACCAATTATCAGTTGAAGAATTGGATTGTTGAGTGTCCTCAGACTGATTAACAATTTTAGTTACAAAAGATATCAAATCAAAATATTTATCTTCCATAATTTCTCTGTCTTGATGATGTGATTCATAATTCATAACCTCTAATTCAGTTTGAAAATTGTCATAGTCTTTGAAAATTTGCATTAGTTGTTCCAAACGTAATTTACATTGAACAATATCAAGAGGTTTATCTTGTTTGAACCAATTTTCCATTCTAGTCATCTTGGCTTTAACTATACCTCTGTTTTTAATCAGAGTTCTCACTTCATCATCGACTTCACTCGATTTTGAATTATCTTCAGACATTGTAATTGTTATAAGCACAGTAGGAAACAAAGCTCAATAAAAATGAGACGAAATTTGCACGATGATAGTGCTACTTATCGAAAATTCAGCGATGAACTCGTTCAGTAGAAGTATTGAACAACCAGCTGTCACCCGATTCCTCTGTCTTCTGGGGGTGATTAAATTCCAACCATGAAACAGCAAACGTCTTCATTACTCCTCGGGATGGGAATTGAAATCAACCTTCACTCTCAAATACGGCTCGAATTGGACCAATTATGTATCCATTCAATAAGATGAACACATAAATATTTGTGTTTCTGGTTTTTATTAGGGAACGAAGAATTGAACAATACTGTAGGTCGGTCCTGGTCACTCAACGAATATTCTTTTTAGAATTGATTATTTTAGGATAAAAATTGAAAAGCTTCTGATGAATTGACTGATGTATTTTTTGACTGTCTTTTTATATTAACGAATCACCCTAGAAACTGATATGACATGGACACGCACGCTATTTTTATGAAAATTAAACATATTCCATTTGCGAGAAAGTCCTTTTATAATACTACACATATTTCCAAAGTATGTTCAGGATCATCCCTGAATGTCATCAGCCGCGTTTCAATTGAAAAATAGATTATTAGCTCAATCGGAATAAGTCTAAAATAACATTTTTTATAAGAAATAGATCATGATATAACAATACCTTCTATACTGAAACTATAACACACTAATCACAGAGAGTACTGATATAGCTGAAACTGCTCTTTAGGTAACGAAATATTGATTTTTTTCATGAGTATTTACTCAATAATGAGCTCATTTCATTTTGAACTACCATTCGTGTTATACGAATGACCAAAAGAAATCTAACTGCACATATTAACCCACTCTGTTGCCGCTCTGAAATAATTTGATTGATGATGTTCTTTTTCAATTTTCACATAAATTTAATTTGAATACAATCGAAATTCTCAGATTATTAGATAAAACATTCAATGAACCCCCTTTCGACTCGTCACAGGGCACACTGAAAAAGCCCGAACTGTTTATTTAGGATTCATACACACACACCTCAGCAGAAGAGACGTCATTTTTTGTAGTAAGTGCAACACTTTCCCCCTCTTAGTATCAACTCTGTGTAGTGGGGGTTATTCATTTAGTATAAAAACAGTCATTCAGTCACTCACAACTAGAACTCGTGGCTTTGCAAGCATCTTCCTGCTGAATAAAATGAGTTACGGAATATTACCGAAATCATTCGTTAGCAGAAGTGATCCTTTCAGATTGCTTCCAGCAGAAATTGTTTCTAAGATTTTCCGATATTTAGATGACGATGCTCTACAGAGCGTTAACCGTAGGTACTTGCCAAAGATTCATAGACATTTGTTCTTTTGATCCGAAGCTTAAGTATAAACTTGAATTTCATAGAATGAGAACTCAGTATGATAAGCGATGCAACATTTTGAATCCGAGCTTCGGTATATCGGTACACCGTAAGTATGGAAATCAAAAGACAAAGAAAGTAACAAACTTCGACGAAACTGAAAAAGTTATAACTTTTATAAAGACGACAAGAAACATACCTATCTCGCGAATTTCAAAGATTAAAACTTCCACTGTTCAAAAGAAAATGAGAATGAATAATCATCGCCAGATAAGAATTTGACAAAGCAATTTGCTTACATATTAGTAGAGGACCATCAACTGAATTTATTGTACACAGAGATAATTTTATTGATGTACCGTAAATCCTGCCAACTTTGCCCTGCGACTACAACTTTGCCCACTTGCAAGGTCATATTCACTTTCATTTTTAAAGCACGGCAACACTGTTAGAACGTTGTATGGTACGTCTAGGCGTTCCTAGGAATTGGCGGCAATGTTCAGTGCTCCTGCAACCACCGCTGGAACGTGTCAGGCTCGAACATCAGGTAGGGAAAATTATCATCTTTTTCGTCAATTCCGAAGCCCAAAAGCTAAGGTTCAGACAAGTATTATTTGTAGAGAGATTCAGATGAAATTTTGACTTGATATGCTTTGATGCTTTGTGACCAACAGAGATATTTCGATTTACAGCTCAATCTAATAGTTTTTATAGCGTGCTGAATTATCTGAATGGGCAAAGTTGCCACCTGAAGCATTGTATTTTCATTCTTTTTTATTTTTTTTATTGATAGTTAATGGTTTCATGGGAACATGAAATGATTGATGAAACTATAAATTCATTTTTCAACGTCTTTCTTTGCAGTATGCCACGACCTAGCAGAAGAGTTCTTGGCGCTCGCCACTACAAAAACTACTCTGAAGAAAATCTCTCACAAGCTATTTCTGCTGTCAAGAATCGGCATATGAGTTCGAGGGAAGCTGAAATTAGATTCAAAGTTCCCAGAAAAACAATTCTGAATAAAATAAAAAAAAAGCACACTGAGAATGTGGGTCGCCACACAGCACTTACAGAGACTGAGGAACGCCACTTCGTAGATGTTATCATCGCATGTGCTGAGTACGGTTCCCCTTTAACATCATTGGATGTCAGAATGCTGATAAAAAATTATTTAAACTCCAGAGGAGTTCGAAACCCGATCTTCTCAGATAATATGCCTGGCAAAGTTTGGGTAGAAGGGTTTATCAACAGACATCGGCATCACTTAACAAAAAGACACTACCAAAATTTAAAACGCCCTAGAGCAGAAAAAACTGATAAAGAAATGGAAGAATATTTTAAACGGCTAGAGGAAAGTCTCAATGGGGTCAAGCCTGAAAACATTATCAATTACGACGAGACGAACCTAAGCGACAATCCGGGAACTCAGAAGTGCATTTTTAGGAGAGGGACCAAATACCCAGAACGATTTATGAATTCGACAAAAAGTGCTGTTTCACTAATGTTTGCCGCAACTGCATCTGGTGAAATGTTGCCTTTGTATGTTGTGTATAAATCAGAACGTCTATATGATAGGTGGGTCGCTGGAGGACCCCCTCGAACAGTCTACAATAGGAGTAAGTCAGGGTGGTTCGATTCATCAACGTTCCAAGACTGGTTCAACAAAATAATTGTTCCTTAGGCAAAAAAAGATAAAGAAGTAAAAGTGCTCATCGGTGATAACTTATCATCACACATCAACATTGATATAATTCAATTATGCCAAAGGCTCAACATAAGATTCGTTTTACTTCAGCCTAATTCGACGCAATTGACTCAACCTCTTGACGTCAGTCTTTTCAGACCTGTTAAACAGGCATGGAGATCAATACTTACAGATATCAAATTGAAACAGCCATCTATTAACTGTGTAGAAAAAAGTGTTTTTCCTGAACTTCTAGCTAGATTATTGTATAAACTTGAAGAAAATCTTGAAAAAGTAATTAAAAGTGGATTCCGGGCTACAGGAATTCACCCTTTCAGTCCACATGAAGTGTTAAAGAAGATGCCTAATGAGAGGTTCAAACAGCACGTGACAGAGACTATTGATAATTCACTTCTGGACTTTTTGAAAGGAAGAAAAGAGCAGGAACAAAGTCTTAAAAGGGGTAAAAAGAAAGCCTTAAGAATACAGCCTGGAGAATCCATCCGATATGAGGATCTTAGGGGGGACACAAACGAAACTGAAGAAATTGATAGTGACGAAGATGGGAACGATGACTTGAACGCCGAAGAAGCTACCCAAATTGAAGAAGAAAAAAATGATGACACAATGACAAAACCTACAATTGGCAGAGATAATCAATTCAATGAATCCAGGCTCTCTAGTGTTTCAAATTCTTCGGAAGAATTTGGTCCGAACGATCTTACGCAAGGAGCCTATGTCATAGTTCGTTTCCCAACTAAGAAGACCATCAAACATTACATCGGACAAATCCAATCGGTCTCTGAAAACGATGATAATTATACTTTAAAATTCCTCAGAAGAGACAACACTTCCTTTATCTATCCAGACTGTGATGACGTTTCCGAGGTGAATTTTATGGACATCGAAAAGTTATTAAAAGCACCCAAAATAAGAAGAGGACACCATTTTTTTGAGACTGATTTGAAAATGTACAACCTTTAAGTCTTTGAGAACTTGCAAGACTGATATATTTTTTTGTGATACCTATATTTTTGTTGTTCTTTTGAAGTTTATATTTGATACGTTTATTTTTTGATATTTTGATATTCGAAAACTCACTGAGTTGCAGAAGCAATGTTTATTTTGTAAGAATTTTTTGGAAATAAATTTCAATTATTAATTTATATGGATTTTTTCACATTCATAGCACCCAAGCATCCTTCTGATCAATAAATGGTGGGCAAAGTTATTAACTTGGGTGTTCAAAATTGATTCTCTACGTTTTTCGAATGTGTGGGTAATGTTGAAAGATTTGCTGACAACTTTGCCCACCATATATTTATTTTTTTTTTTTTAATTGAGGCTATACCTGGAAGAAGCCAGCTGCTTAAAGCTGTTTCGAGAATAGAGAGACATCATAAGACGAAAAAAAAATCATGAAAAAATAGATAATAAGGAAAATAAAGACAAAAAACGATTTGCACCTAGGCAAAGTTGGCAGGTTTTACGGTATCAAATTTTCTCCTTTCTTCCTTATCATTCTACTTCAAGATATTGATCATAAAGATCAGTGAACCAAAATCTTTAAAACGATGCATACAACAAAAAGTAAACACAAAGAAGCGACTGACACACCTGCTCGAATTAGAAAAAATTGCATTGAGCCTCATCAACAAGTGTGGTGTAGAAGTTGATACCTACATCTCGAATTATGCAACTTCAAAATCTTTCGCAACTATTAATGTGGATATATTGCATTTGCGAGAAAGTCCTTTTATAATACTACACATATTTCCAAAGTATGTACAGGATCATCCCTGAATGTCATCAGCCGCGTTTCGATTGAAAAATAGATTGAAACGTTGACTTTGGGGAAAGCCGGTTTCAATGCAATAGGCTCGCGACCACACTCAGTGGAGAAGGGAGTGAGTTATATATGATAGAATGTAATGGGCGCCAGGTAGAGAAATGCCTGCCTACTCAAGGTAAATAAACTACTTACTCCTCTACCAGAGTAACAGTTAATTAAAATCCCTCAAAATTCAAGTCACAACAATTTATTAACAAAACAAAAAAATGTATGTGCAGTGGTTGATACAATACAGATAAATATTATCCCCCAAGGGGTAGCCAGAAGAAATCTTACTAAAAAACACTAAATCAAATAAGAACCAATAATCTAAGCTAACAATATAAACCGACCTAAGTCCATAACTACTTTACATGAACAATGGTTCCTGAAGGGAACACCGAGCAATCATCCTATCACGAAATCCTAACAGACCTAAGTCCACAACTACTTTACATAAACAATGGTTCCTGAAGGGAACAACAATCAATTATCTTATCACAAAATCCTGAAGGGATACACGAGCACCCTGGTTGGTACCCAACGCAACTTATGAAGTGCACCTCATTATAATTGCTCACAACTATATATAACATTACCTTACAAAACAATATCACAAATTATCAAAATAGAAAAACCAACAAGTTACAATATTAAAGCCAGTGCTACACACTGGTTACCTTCACAAAATACTCCAGAACGTAGATAGCTCCAACCAATAACAGGCAGGGACGCAGATACCTCCAAGATAACAGGCAAGGGGATGCCAATCGATACCTCTAACTGGCAGGTTCGTGAGTACCTCTAGACAGGTACATACATAATTCAGCCAAGAAGACATGCCAGGAACGTGGAATAACTGACAGGTTACCCCCAATACGTGGAATACACCCAGATACGTGGAACTACAGCCAGATACGTGAAATACTGCCAGATACGTGGAATACTGCCAGATACGTGGAATACTGCCAGATACGTGGACCCTAACAAAATACTATAAGAAACGGTTCATAAGTTATAAAAGGATATCTTAGTTACCTCTGTTGTTCGAGGGAGATAGGTTCAACCTCCAATTCAGTCGGGAATTTGTTCGAAATAATTCCAATAATATTCGCTACACAACAACCTATAAAGAAGATGGTAAGACAATTGGTTCAAGGTAGAAAATGTATGCATACCTAACGAATTTCCTGTGGAAGAGTTTATGATCACGTATGAAACGTATTTTTCCCAAAATATTCCAAAATACTCTCCAGGGAATAATGACACTCGAAGTTTTAATCCCTCAAAACGAGGATGAATCTAGATTCACAATTTCTTCGAAAAATGTCTCAACGAATTTCACATTAACCAAAATGTCGGCCTTGACAGTCACACCGAAATTTCCAGAAAGTTCACCGAGCCTATCAGTTGTCATGGTTGTCATAGCGAAGAAAAAGAAGAAAAACCAAAATATAAACGAATCGTTTACGTTACTGTTGAATTTACGCAGTTTATAACAGAGAAGGGTCCCTATAAATCCATTTCTATAATTCTTCCACGATTTTCCGAAGTACTTTACTGAGGCCAAATAATAATGAACTAACCCAAAAATAACAAACACCACTAACCTCACAATTTTCAAATAATAAACAAACCGCTTTCTGAGGGAAAACAATTCGAAAAGGGACATAAACGAAGTGAATAATTACAACAATGAGGAAATCTAGAAAATGAACCATACCAACAAGTTTACTAACCAATAATTTCTAGAAAAAGATGGCAAAACTACATTTTATGACAAAGTCAAAAATAATAACGTTACAATTCCCCCCTTACTTTAAAAAAAAAAAAATGACTGAAGGTCCATTTTTTTTTCCGGTTAATAGTTTTGCCATCCAGGCAGCTTCGGGAATCAATACCAAACATACAAAACAAAAAAAAAAAAAAAAAAAAAAAAAAGGTCACAATAGGGGTAAATAGTAGGGTGAGTAGTAGAGTCAAGAAATATAAATCACAAATCGGGAAAACACCAAAGTCACGTTCATATCGAGACACCTAATCCTCCATTCAGGAGCCACGAAAATCACAAAAGTCTAAAATCGAAAAATACAAAATCGGAAAAAAAAAAATCCATAATCCTCCACACGGGAGTTACCACATTAAGGTATATAAGTCAAAAATCGGAAAACAACAAAATCGACAAAGTCGAGATGCCTAATCCTCCATTCAGGAGTCACAAAAATCACAATAGGGCAATTCAACAATGAGTCAAAATCAAAGAAATCCATTATCCTCCACAAGGGAGTTATCCATTAAGGAAAACAAGTCAAAGATCGAAAAATCCATAATCCTCCACAAGGGAGTTACCATATTAAGGTATATAAGCCAAAAAAAAAAATCGGAAACTACAAAATTCACCTCATATCGACATTCCAAGTCGAGACAATTAATCCTCCTTACAGGAGCCACAAAAATCGCCACACATGGCAAATAGTCCTAAACCGAAATGTCACAAAAAAAAATCACCAAAGAAAATATCGAAATCGGGAAATCAAAGTCACACTTTAATACAATATACTTAACCTCGTCACCAATTACAGAGGATGAAATGTAGCTATGTTACTACCGTGGAACTGAAAATACAAACGATGTTGGTTGTACTTCAGCCACTGAATGGGGGTAGTGACCACCCTAGTCAATTTATGCTCAAGGCAAGGGACAGCCATCCTCTGCCCCATGACTCATTCACCTACTACCCAGCAAATAATGTAACCACATCCACACTAGATCTATTCATCACCAAAAACATCTGATAAGAATCAAATAACCAAAATTGTCCGAACTAATACAACGCAGCCTAAAAGAAAAATCTACCACGAAAACTAGAAACGCATCAGGCGATGCAACAAACCCAATGGACCACGTCAAATACTTAATCAACGATAAAAACAGACCGAAAATACTCTGCAGATAAACTAATCAATAAAACGATACCGACGCTACAAACATAGTTAAAACTACTCTCAATTCCATGATAGGGAAAGAAAAATAAACCGAAAAAAAATACCACAAAAGTACCGATCAACCACTGCAGGTCAGTTGTTATTGACTATGGCCCCACGTTGGGCGCCAATTTGAAACGTTGACTTTGGGGAAAGCCGGTTTCAATGCAATAGGCTCGCGACCACACTCAGTGGAGAAGGGAGTGAGTTATATATGATAGAATGTAATGGGCGCCAGGTAGAGAAATGCCTGCCTACTCAAGGTAAATAAACTACTTACTCCTCTACCAGAGTAACAGTTAATTAAAATCCCTCAAAATTCAAGTCACAACAATTTATTAACAAAACAAAAAAATGTATGTGCAGTGGTTGATACAATACAGATAAATATTATCCCCCAAGGGGTAGCCAGAAGAAATCTTACTAAAAAACACTAAATCAAATAAGAACCAATAATCTAAGCTAACAATATAAACCGACCTAAGTCCATAACTACTTTACATGAACAATGGTTCCTGAAGGGAACACCGAGCAATCATCCTATCACGAAATCCTAACAGACCTAAGTCCACAACTACTTTACATAAACAATGGTTCCTGAAGGGAACAACAATCAATTATCTTATCACAAAATCCTGAAGGGATACACGAGCACCCTGGTTGGTACCCAACGCAACTTATGAAGTGCACCTCATTATAATTGCTCACAACTATATATAACATTACCTTACAAAACAATATCACAAATTATCAAAATAGAAAACCAACAAGTTACAATATTAAAGCCAGTGCTACACACTGGTTACCTTCACAAAATACTCCAGAACGTAGATAGCTCCAACCAATAACAGGCAGGGACGCAGATACCTCCAAGATAACAGGCAAGGGGATGCCAATCGATACCTCTAACTGGCAGGTTCGTGAGTACCTCTAGACAGGTACATACATAATTCAGCCAAGAAGACATGCCAGGAACGTGGAATAACTGACAGGTTACCCCCAATACGTGGAATACACCCAGATACGTGGAACTACAGCCAGATACGTGAAATACTGCCAGATACGTGGAATACTGCCAGATACGTGGAATACTGCCAGATACGTGGACCCTAACAAAATACTATAAGAAACGGTTCATAAGTTATAAAAGGATATCTTAGTTACCTCTGTTGTTCGAGGGAGATAGGTTCAACCTCCAATTCAGTCGGGAATTTGTTCGAAATAATTCCAATAATATTCGCTACACAACAACCTATAAAGAAGATGGTAAGACAATTGGTTCAAGGTAGAAAATGTATGCATACCTAACGAATTTCCTGTGGAAGAGTTTATGATCACGTATGAAACGTATTTTTCCCAAAATATTCCAAAATACTCTCCAGGGAATAATGACACTCGAAGTTTTAATCCCTCAAAACGAGGATGAATCTAGATTCACAATTTCTTCGAAAAATGTCTCAACGAATTTCACATTAACCAAAATGTCGGCCTTGACAGTCACACCGAAATTTCCAGAAAGTTCACCGAGCCTATCAGTTGTCATGGTTGTCATAGCGAAGAAAAAGAAGAAAAACCAAAATATAAACGAATCGTTTACGTTACTGTTGAATTTACGCAGTTTATAACAGAGAAGGGTCCCTATAAATCCATTTCTATAATTCTTCCACGATTTTCCGAAGTACTTTACTGAGGCCAAATAATAATGAACTAACCCAAAAATAACAAACACCACTAACCTCACAATTTTCAAATAATAAACAAACCGCTTTCTGAGGGAAAACAATTCGAAAAGGGACATAAACGAAGTGAATAATTACAACAATGAGGAAATCTAGAAAATGAACCATACCAACAAGTTTACTAACCAATAATTTCTAGAAAAAGATGGCAAAACTACATTTTATGACAAAGTCAAAAATAATAACGTTACAAGATTAGTAGCTCAATCGGAATAATTCTAAAATAACATTCTTTAAAAAAAATAGATCATGATATAACAAAACCTTCTATACTGAAACTATAACACACTAATCACAGAGAGTACTGATATAGCTGAAACTTCTCTTTAGGTAACGAAATATTGATTTTTTTCATGAGTATTTACTCAATAATGAGCTCATTTCATTTTGAACTACCATTCGTGTTATACGAATGACCAAAAGAAATCTTAATGCACATATTAACCCACTCTGTTGCCGCTCTGAAATAATTTGATTGATGATGTTCTTTTTCAATTTTCACATAAATTTAATTTGAATACAATCGAAATTCTCAGATTATTAGATAAAACATTCAATGAACCCCCTTTTGACTCGTCACAGGGCACACTGAAAAAGCCCGAACTGTTTTTTTAGGATTCATATGTATTGTTCTTATGGTTTCTTGAAATGAAAAATACTTTTAAATTGGAATTACGTTTAATTGCTTCTATTACAAAGGTCAGCGTATCATCAACTGACTTACGACGTTCTTGACATTATTGAATGTCAACGTCATAGAAGTTAGTATAATAATATTAAACCACAGAAGTGTGGTTAGAGAAGGAGTACAATGAGAGATGGAGCCTACGTGAAGCGCCCCCTCATGTTTGATACATAAACTATCCAGTATATGTAACATCTCCCTCTTTTATGAAAACAATGCAAACAACCTAATTAATATGACAAGAAAAAACTTAAAACTATGTTTACAGTTTAATACCCGAGCCTTATCGGCTTGATAACATTACGTCCGGAACGAGTTTTATAAGGTGCACTAACAGGTGGAGTTTGGTTCACTTTTTCAATAGGCTTAACTGCATTTTGCATTTCACGGCACTCACGATAGGCAATCGGCACATTAGAATTCGGCACAATCAACTTAGTATTATTGTTACATTCTGGTGTATCATTGTTTCTATGTCTAAGTGTAACCTCATTAGGGTTTTGTCTAATGAAAGTAGAGTTTCGCCTCAGCACCCTGTCTAGGTTCTCCCTAACTAAGTAAGATCTGGGTGTATCATGTTTAGCAACAATTTTACCTGGAACCCAATTTTCTCCCTTTTTCAGCATTACATTTTGACCCTCACAGAACTCGGATCTAGTTTTAGCATGTCTGTAGGATTTTTTACGTTGTCTAGGTTGAATTTAAAACTACCACGAAATTTGAACAACACTTTATTCACGAAACAGCCAATATCGGAGGAAATACAACTTCTCAACAAACACGCCTAAATCTGAATAATCTGATTGACAACTAACTATTTTTTTTTATTTCTCGCCTACTTTATCTGTAATATCACAACAACATAGAATATAATAAAAAGTACGAATCCCACACTCGGCCATCCTACGAAGAATCCGACTCGGATTCAGTTGCGAATTGCACCCAAGACTTTAAATACTCTGAACACGTTGACGTTCTGATGGGTCCTTCGTGGTTTCCTACTTTTATAACATCATATCTGTCGTTTCGTTTCTCCTTGGAGACCTCATAAGGACCAAGAAATTTTCTTGTCACTTTCAATCCGGAGCCAAACTGAGTTCGTTTGATAGCAACTAAGTCTCCCACCTTCTTGGCTTCTTTTCTCTTTTTATTGAAACTTCTATTTTCCTCCTGCATCTTAACCAAATTCTCTGCAGTCTGCTCAATCTGCGATTTGGTCTTGCCCGCTTCGTTCTCAAACTTTTCAATAACAACCTCGATCTCCCTATCTCTCTCCTTCTTGCACTCCCTTCGTATAGCCGTCTCCTTCTTCATAAGCAGGGCCGACTGCTGCTTCCTGAAGAAATTTTTCCAGTTTTCCATCTCGACGACCGCAGTCTCTTTCACGATCCTGATCTCGTTAGCGTGTCTTCTTGCGGCAGCCTGAAGCTTCTTCTCGAATTCTTTCTGGGCCTGTTTTATGGCGTTCTCCTTTTCTACAGCTGCCTGAGCCTCGCGATCTTCGCATTTGGCCAGACGGTTGGAGTGGTCGGCTAGGAGACGACGTCTTTGGTCCTGGTAGTTTCTCTCTTCGGATTCAACCATCTTTTCGTACCTTAACCTCATAACATCTCTTTCATGAGCCAAAGCCTTCTCTCTATTTTCTATAAATTGCTCTATGAGGTTCTCCGAGTGTTCTTGTAGCTTTCTAGCCGCTCTGAGTTCCATCTTTTCAATCTCGTGTTTGTGAATCGTCCTGAGGTTTGACAATTCCTCTTGATGTCTCTTTTCCATCCTCTCCACTTCGGGCTCTATACTCTTCATAACCATTTCCTTGATCTTCTGAGTCCTTCCCTCAATCCATCTCTCCCTCCTCAACTTCTCACTGGCCGCTTGCATGTCTTTCACAATTTGCCTGTGTCTGACATCTTCTATGTGTTCTGAGCGAATCTCATTTTCTGGTTTACTTTCATCTACAGTGATCCTCATCAGAAAGTTGTCATTCTTCTTTTTATGTACAATAATTCCATTGTCTCCCAGATACACTTCAGCTATTTTCAGAATATCATTTCCAATGATTACCTCAAAGTCAGTTACTTCTTTGGGTACAACATGGAATAGCATATCAAATAGTTCTCCACTTACTTCTATGTTCTTTTTAAATGATCCCAGTGTTTTCACCTTGTTTGACCCAATTCCTTTGAGTATAAGGACGTCGAGTGATAACATTTCATCTACAAAAAATTTCTCATAAACATCTCGTCTCATAACACTTATATTACTTCCTGTGTCAAACAATGCTGATATTCTAACACCTTCAATAGTCAATGTCATAGTATTGCTCTGCATTACTTCAATTGTGTTCATATGGTTTGAAGCATGCGAGTTTTGTGCAGTTGAATTTTTCTCAGGACACTTCGATGCCAAATGTCCAAATCCTTTGCAGCTGAAACATTTTACACCTTTACTCTTGTCTGGGCAATCATAACATTTATGTCCACGGTTTCCACAGTTATAGCAATTTTGCTGCTTCCCATTTTGCCTCTGATCTTTTGTACTGCTTTCAAAATCTTTCGTAGCCTCGTTCTTCACCTGATACTTCGCATTTTCTCTCTTGGATTCGTAAGAGTTACCTCCTCGTACATTCCTCTTCTTGGAGATAGTTTCGTAAAGCTTAGCCTTCTCTTTGAACTCTTGAAAGTTTCTGGCACCATACAGTATGATTTTGTCTGCAGATTCATCCTGTATTCCATCAATAATATATTGAATAACTACTTCGGTTTCAATATTCCCTCGACTAGCAATCTCCCTCATAGTCAAAACATATTCTTGAACACTTTCATTGAATTTCTTTTTTCTTGTCATCAGCAACTTATGGATCTGTGCACTGGTAACTTTAATTTCGAATTCATCAAGTAGTCTCTTCTTCAACACGCTCCAACTTCTTATACCTTTTTGCGATTGTATATACAACTTCGCAAGTCCTATCAATAATTTTTTTCCAAATATTAATTTTTGAAGCTCATTCCAGCCAGTTATATCTGCAATCTCTTCAAAATCCTCTATCCACCTTCTAATCGGATAGTCATCTTTTCCATCGAATTGTCGTATGTTTTCTTCCACATCTCGAAAAGTCAGTGAAAATCCTTCTCGTCTATAGTTCCTTCTCGCGTCGAACTTAAATTTTTCCAGCTCTTGTATCTCATCTTCACTATTCTCTGTACCTTCAAGATCATCTTCTTTCTCGAATTCTTGTCGAGATTCAGTAATATCATCAACATCATCAGCATCATTATTTAATTCTTGGGCGTATTCAAATTTAATCAAAAATGAACATATACGCTCAGCAATTTCATCTGAAGATCCATTATACTCCAAATCAAGAATATTGCATACCGCTATCATGTCTGGAAGTGTCAACTGTTTGGTAATATCACGTACTTTGGCCAAGTGTTGGTCCGTACCTAAATTCCAAGAAAATCCTGAAAAATTCCGTAAAGCTTTTCGACCTTTACGCGGCTCTCCCTCATCTCCATAACAAATGATATGTAACGCTTTCACAACAGATAATCTTGAATGAGTTATTTGATATTCAATTTTAGGTATACCTCCTAAAGTCAACATCTTAAAAAATATCAAACTCTAACTAATTCTAAAAATATGAAGAATTCTTCAAATATTTCGAGATGACAGAAAAGAGTTCGATGAACTATAAACCTAAAATGAAAGGTAATCAACTGATCACAATTGAGAACTTGAGTATTGTTTGTTGAGTGGCTGTACTCCTTTACAAAATGAAAAATCTTAATGACACAATTGACAATCTAAAAAATAGAAATGTAGATGAATTCCTTTCGAAAAGCCTTTCTCAGTCAGTACGTCTCCTACCTTGTTACTGCAACACTCTACCTATACCAATTCCACCTGTCGTTCGGAACCCAAGCCCCAGCTTTCCGTCTGAAAGTTCTCGCCGTGGGCTTCCTCACTTCGTCTTCGTCCTCTGGTGAAAAGGGTACACCTCGCCTTGCAGCACTACTTCGTCTTCTTCCTTAAGATCTTCGTCTACTTCGTCTTCTTCTTCGTCAATGATCCAAACTCACAATAGTTCAGATCTCCTGTTCATCCAAATCGACAATTTGTTTCGTGATCCCGGACGAACCCCCAAAATGTAGGATTTTTTACGTTGTCTAGGTTGAATTTAAAACTACCACGAAATTTGAACAACACTTTATTCACGAAACAGCCAATATCGGAGGAAATACAACTTCTCAACAAACACGCCTAAATCTGAATAATCTGATTGACAACTAACTATTTTTTTTTATTTCTCGCCTACTTTATCTGTAATATCACAACAACATAGAATATAATAAAAAGTACGAATCCCACATGTCTATCATAATATGCTTTTGCATATCTGTGGTTTGTCTAATAATAGTTGTTTTGAAATCGGTAAATTTGAACGTAATAGTCTCTGATTTAGTAACTCTGATGGAGATACATTTAGACCTGTCAGAGGTGATGTGCGATACTCTAATAAAGCTTCATAAACATCATTATTGGAGTGTTGACACTTCCTCCAAATATTCTTACAAATACCAACAGCCTTTTCACATAAGCCATTAGATTTTGGATATTTTGGACTGGATGTGATTAATTGTATGTCCCAGTCTTTAGCAAAGCTTCTGAATTCCCGACTATTGAATGGTTGATTATCTGACATAAACCTCAATGGAATACCATGAGTGGAGAATACAACTTTGAGTTTATTAATTATTTCTTTAGCTGTTTTATACTCTAGTGGTATCAATTCTATCCAATTACTATAATAATCTACTATGACTAAAAAATCTTTACCAGCAAAACTCAACACATCTGCAGCTACCTTTTCAAAAGGAGTGTCAGATCTTTCATGCATGATTAGTGGTTCTTTTGTAACATTACGACTAAATGTCAAACAAGTTTTACAACTACCAACAAAGTTTGTTATATCTCGAGTCATGCCAGGCCAGTAAAAAATTTTCCTTGCCCTGGCTTTGGATTTTTCTATACCAAAATGTCCAACATGCAATTTATTAAGTAGCTTCAACCTCATTGATTTGGGTACTACAAGTTTAGAATTGTGAAACAATAACTTATTTTTTACATGAAGAGAGTCTTTTATCTTATAGAAAACTTTAACTTCTGAGTCTTCGACATTCTTTTTATCTGGCCATTCCGTTTGACAATACTGAATTACTTTAGAGCAAACGATATCATTTTGGGTAGCTGTTCTCAATTCCTCTAATCTTTCATCTGATATTGGTAACTCTAATTCTAGTGAATGTACAATTTCTAACATTTCCTTATCATCTTTAACAGGTGTTTTGAGATAAAATCTAGATAATAGGTCGGCGATGTACATGAATTTACCCGCTAAATATTCGACTTCAAAATTGTACTTCAACATTTTGAGCTTCAACCTTTGTAATCTGGAACTAACATTAGAAATATCTTTTTTATGAATGGACACTAATGGTTTATGATCTGTTTTGACAAGAACTTTTCTACTATAGACAAAATGATGAAATTTTTGTAAGGAAAAGGATATTGCTAAATACTCTTTTTCAATTTGTGCCCACCTGCATTCTGTCTCTGTTAAACTTCTCGAGCAAAACGCAACTGGTTTTCCCCCTTGCAAAAGACAACCCCCTATTCCAGATTGACTTGCATCACATTGAATTTCTATTGGTAACTTTGGATCAAATATTTTTAGGAGAGGAATTTCTGTGTAAATTTTTTCATTCTTTTAAAATTTTCACTATGATCGTTTGTCCAGTTCCATTCTACATTATTTTTTATTAGCGTTCTTAAAGGAGACAATAGTTCAGAATGTTTCGGCAAATATTTGGACAAATAGTTGAACATGCCGAGTACAGTAAGAAGATCTTTCTTGTTTTTAGGTTCATCCAGTAACAAAATTGATTTAACATACTCAGTATCAGGTTTGACACCCTCAGCAGAAAATATCTGCCCCAAATATCTAACTTCCTTTACTTTATATTGAACTTTGGACTTGTTAAACTTTACTCCATACTTTTCCGCTCTACCAACTACTTCTTTTAGAATCCTATCATGCTCCTCCTCAGACTTTGCGCTTATTATGAAATCATCGAAATAAATTCCGATTGGTAGGTCTCCAAAGATTTTTTCATTCATCCGCTGAAACACTTCAGGGCTCACTTTAAAACCAAATGGCAGTCTATTGAAACAAAATTTTCCAAAAGGTGTTATGAATGTGCATATTTTTCTACTTTCAGAATCTAATGGAACATGATAAAATCCTTCTTTTAGATCAAGAACAGTGTAAATATTTTTATCCTTTAACTTTAAAGATAACTCTTCTAGAGTGGGTATGGGAAATTGATCCTGACAAATAAAACGATTCAACTGAGTAGGGTCTAAACAAATTCTTAAGGCTCCTGACGGCTTCTCAACAATGACAATGTTATTAACCCATTCTGTGGGCTCTTCTATTTTAGAAATGATACCCCTATTCTCAAGATCAACTAATTTATCTTTTAATCTCGCTTTCAATGCTTCAGGTACTCTCCGGCAACCACTACTTACTGGTTGTGCATTTTTACTCAAGACGATTTTATATGTGAAAGGGATTTTACCTGTACCTTCAAAAACATGTCTACTTTGGGATATGAACTCATTTTTTCCTTTTGAACACACTTCCAGTGTATCAACCTTCCTTATTAACCCTGTTACATTACAAGTGTTCAGTCCCAAAATGGGCATGCTGTTGTTACAATCTACTACTATAAATCTTATTTTATAGATCTTGTTTTTAATAGAACAATCTAAATTTATGTATCCCATCGCATTTACCTTGTTGTTGCCATAAGTATTTAAGCTTAATCTACCTTTTACAATATTATTCTTTAATCTAAGTTGTTTTACAAAGGTCAACGGCAGACAATTGCAGTTAGCCCCTGTATCGATTTTGAATTTAACCAACTCACCATTTATGTCCACATCTGCTATCCATATATCACAGTTACTTTTCTGATTATTGATGCTGTTCAATTCAATGTTATTGATATAAGGTTCAGCTTCACCACTGCTGCATTCTGACTCTTCATCACATTCAACCTCATAGACTTTTCTCCAATTCTTCCTGTTTCTGTTCTTTCCTTTCCCCTTCTTATCCTCCTTTCCATAATTTTGACCTCTTCCATTTTTTAAAGTGTTTCGACAGCATGAGGCATAGTGATTTAATTTTCCACATGTGTTACATGTTTTTCCATAGGCTGGACATTGCCTTGGTGCATGCCTGGATGAGCACTTGCCACAGTTGAAGGCTTGTCTCACGGTGGTTCTTATTGAATCCACTTCGTTCCCTCTGATAACCTTCATCTGTCTCTTGCTTGCTTCTGAGGCTCTACATGTTTCTTCGGCAACTAGCAGAGTAAGATTTTGTATTCTTAGCAATCTTTCTTGTAGTTCGCTGTCTCTTACTCCTGCCACGATCCTATTTCTTACGAATCTGTCAGTCATTTTCCCAAATTGGCACTGTTTCGCTAGCATCTTAATGTCTGTGAGAAAATGATCAAAATCTTCTCCTTCTTGTTGACATCTTGTGCTAAACTTGAAATCATCATATGCTTCATTTCTAAGGGGTTTGCAATAGTTGTCGAAAGCTTTTATTACTTCTTTGTACTTCCCTTTGTCGGATTTTAAAATTGGCAACGTGTTGAAGACATCTTGAGCTTCTTCACCAGCAACATTCAGGAAAATTGCAACCTTCACATCATCGTTTTTGCCATCCAATCCTGAAGCTTTCATATATATTTCGAAACTACTCTTGAATTTTTGGTAGTTTTGTTCGACGTTTGTGTCGAATACGAGGCTTTTTGGTGGTTTGAAATTGGCCGACATTTTGTTTTATACAAAATGTGTTTGACGTATTTTCTACGTTTATCGGTGCTACCATCAAACAGTTATTTACTTTAAAACTTACTGCGTGGTTTACACCTGACACCATGTATTGTTCTTATGGTTTCTTGAAATGAAAAATACTTTTAAATTGGAATTACGTTTAATTGCTTCTATTACAAAGGTCAGCGTATCATCAACTGACTTACGACGTTCTTGACATTATTGAATGTCAACGTCATAGAAGTTAGTATAATAATATTAAACCACAGAAGTGTGGTTAGAGAAGAAGTACAATGAGAGATGGAGCCTACGTGAAGCGCCCCCTCATGTTTGATACATAAACTATCCAGTACACACCTCAGCAGAAGAGACGTCATTTTTTTGTAGTAAGTGCAACACATTCCCCCTCTTAGTATCAACTCTGTGTAGTGGGGGTTATTCATTTAGTATAAAAACAGTCATTCAGTCACTCACAACTAGAACTGGTGGCATTGCAAGCATCTTCCTGCTGAATAAAATGGGTTACGGAATATTACCGAAATCATTCGTTAGCAGAAGTGATCCTTTCAGATTGCTTCCAGCAGAAATTGTTTCTAAGATTTTCCGATATTTAAATGACGATGCTCTACAGAGCGTTAACCGTACTTGCCAAAGATTCAAAGACATTTGTTCTTTTGATCCGAAGCTTAAGTATAAACTTGAATTTCATAGAATGAGAACTCAGTATGATAAGCGATGCAACATTTTGAATCCGAGCTTCGGTATATTGATACACCGTAAGTATGGAAATCAAAAGACAAAGAAAGTAACAAACTTCGACAAAATTGAAAAAGTTATAACTTTTATAAAGACGACAAGAAACATACCTATTTCGCGAATTTCAAAGATTAAAACTTCCACTGTTCAAAAGGAAATGAGAATGAATAATCATCGCCAGATAAGAATTTGACAAGGCAATATGCTTACATATTAGTAGTGGACCATCAACTGAATTTATTGTACACAGAGATAATTTTATTGATGTATCAAATTTTCCCCTTTCTTTCTCATCATTCTACTTCAAGATATTGATCATAAAGATCAGTGAACCAAAATCTTTTAAACGATGCATACAACCAAAAGTTAACACAAAGAAGCGACTGACACACCTGCTCGAATTAGAAAAAATTGCATTGAGCCTCATCAGCAAGTGTGATGTAGAAGTTGATACCTACATCTCGAATTATGCAACTTCAAAATCTTTTGCAACTATTAATGTGGATATATTCCATTTGCGAGAAAGTCCTTTTATTATACTACACATATTTCCAAAGTATGTTCAGGATCATCCCTGAATGTCATCAGCCGCCTTTCAATTGAAAAATAGATTATTAGCTCAATCGGAATAAGTCTAAAATAACATTCTTTATAAGAAATAGATCATGATATAACAATACCTTCTATACTGAAACTATAACACACTTATCACAGAGAGTACTGATATAGCTGAAACTGCTCTTTAGGTAACGAAATATTGATTTTTTTCATGAGTATTTACTCAATAATGAGCTCATTTCATTTTGAACTACCATTCGTGTTATACGAATGACCAAAAGAAATATAACTGCACATATTAACCCACTCTGTTGCCGCTCTGAAATAATTTGATTGATGATGTTCTTTTTCAATTTTCACATAAATTTAATTTGAATACAATCGAAATTCTCAGATTATTAGACAAAACATTCAATGAACCCCCTTTCGACTCGTCACAGGGCACACTGAAAAAGCCCGAACTGTTTATTTAGGATTCATACACACACACCCCAGCAGAAGAGACGTCATTTTTTTGTAGTAAGTGCAACACTTTCCCCCTCTTAGTATCAACTCTGTGTAGTGGGGGTTATTGCAAGCATCTTCCTGCTGAATAAAATGAGTTACGGAATATTACCGAAATCATTCGTTAGCAGAAGTGATCCTTTCAGATTGCTTCCAGCAGAAATTGTTTCTAAGATTTTCCGATATTTAGACGACGATGCTCTACAGAGCGTTAATCGTACTTGCCAAAGATTCAAAGACATTTGTTCTTTTGATCCGAAGCTTAAGTATAAACTTGAATTTCATAGAATGAGAACTCAGTATGATAAGCGATGCAACATTTTGAATCCGAGCTTCGGTATATCGGTACACCGTAAGTATGGAAATCAAAAGACAAAGAAAGTAACAAACTTCGACGAAACTGAAAAAGTTATAACTTTTATAAAGACGACAAGAAACATACCTATTTCGCGAATTTCAAAGATTAAAACTTCCACTGTTCAAAAGAAAATGAGAATGAATAATTATCGCCAGATAAGAAATTGACAAAGCAATTTGCTTACATATTAGTAGAGGACCATCAACTGAATTCATTGTACACAGAGATAATTTTATTGATGTATCAAGGTTTCTCCTTTCTTTCTCATCATTCTACTTCAAGATATTGATCATAAAGATCAGTGAACCAAAATCTTTAAAACGATGCATACAACAAAAAGTAAACACAAAGAAGCGACTGACACACCTGCTCGAATTAGAAAAAATTGCATTGAGCCTCATCAACAAGTGTGATGTAGAAGTTGATACCTACATCTCGAATTATGCAACTTCAAAATCTTTCGCAATTATTAATGTGGATATATTGCATTTGCGAGAAAGTCCTTTTATAATACTACACATATTTCCAAAGTATGTTCAGAATCATCCCTGAATGTCATCAGCTGCGTTTCGATTGAAAAATAGATTAGTAGCTCAATCGGAATAATTCTAAAATAACATTCTTTAAAAGAAATAGATCATGATATAACAAAACCTTCTATACTGAAACTATAACACACTAATCACAGAGAGTACGGATATAGCTGAAACTGCTCTTTAGGTAACGAAATATTGATTTTTTTCATGAGTATTTACTCAATAATGAGCTCATTTCATTTTGAACTACCATTCGTGTTATACGAATGACCAAAAGAAATCTAACTGCACATATTAACCCATTCTGTTGCCGCTCTGAAATAATTTGATTGATGATGTTCTTTTTCAATTTTCACATAAATTTAATTTGAATACAATCGAAATTCTCAGATTATTAGATAAAACATTCAATGAACCCCCTTTTGACTCGTCACAGGGCACACTGAAAAAGCCCGAACTGTTTTTTTAGGATTCATACACACACACCTCAGCAGAAGAGACGTCATTTTTTTGTAGTAAGTGCAACAATATCCCCCTCTTAGTATCAACTCTGTGTAGTGGGGGTTATTCATTTAGTATAAAAACAGTCATTCAGTCACTCACAACTAGAACTGGTGGCATTGCAAGCCTCTTTCTGCTGAATAAAATGGGTTACGGAATATTACCGAAATCATTCGTTAGCAGAAGTGATCCTTTCAGATTGCTTCCAGCAGAAATTGTTTCTAAGATTTTCCGATATTTAGATGACGATGCTCTACAGAGCGTTAACCGTACTTGCCAAAGATTCAAAGACATTTGTTCTTTTGATCCGAAGCTTAAGTATAAACTTGAATTTCATAGAATGAGAACTCAGTATGATAAGCGATGCAACATTTTGAATCCGAGCTTCGGTATATTGGTACACCGTAAGTATGGAAATCAAAAGACAAGAAAAGTAACAAACTTCGACAAAACTGAAAAAGTTATAACTTTTATAAAGACGACAAGAAACATACCTATTTCGCGAATTTCAAAGATTAAAACTTCCACTGTTCAAAAGGAAATGAGAATGAATAATCATCGCCAGATAAGAATTTGACAACGCAATATGCTAACATATTAGTAGACGACCATCAACTGAATTTATTGTACACAGAGATAATTTTATTGATGTATCAAATTTTCCCTTTCTTTCTCATCATTCTACTTCAAGATATTGATCATAAAGATCAGTGAACCAAAATCTTTTAAACGATGCATACAACCAAAAGTAAACACAAAGAAGCGACTGACACACCTGCTCGAATTAGAAAAAATTGCATTGAGCCTCATCAACAAGTGTGATGTAGAAGTTGATACCTACATCTCGAATTATGCAACTTCAAAATCTTTTGCAACTATTAATGTGGATATATTCCATTTGCGAGAAAGTCCTTTTATAATACTACACATATTTCCAAAGTATGTTCAGGATCATCCCTGAATGTCATCAGCCGCGTTTTAATTGAAAAATAGATTATTAGCTCAATCGGAATAAGTCTAAAATAACATTCTTTATAAGAAATAGATCATGATATAACAATACCTTCTATACTGAAACTATTACACACTAATCACAGAGAGTACTGATATAGCTGAAACTGCTCTTTAGGTAACGAAATATTGATTTTTTTCATGAGTTTCACTCAATAATGAGCTCATTTCATTTTGAACTACCATTCGTGTTATACGAATGACCAAAAGAAATCTAACTGCACATATTAACCCACTCTGTTGCCGCTCTGAAATAATTTGATTGATGATGTTCTTTTTCAATTTTCACATAAAATTAATTTGAATACAATCGAAATTCTCAGATTATTAGATAAAACATTCAATGAACCCCCTTTCGACTCGTCACAGGGCACACTGAAAAAGCCCGAACTGTTTATTTAGGATTCATACACACACACCTCAGCAGAAGAGACGTCATTTTTTTGTAGTAAGTGCAACACTTTCCCCCTCTTAGTATCAACTCTGTGTAGTGGGGGTTATTCATTTAGTATAAAAACAATCATTCAGTCACTCACAACTAGAACTGGTGGCATTGCAAGCATCTTTCTGCTGAATAAAATGAGTTACGGAATATTACCGAAATCATTCGTTAGCAGAAGTGATCCTTTCAGATTGCTTCCAGCAGAAATTGTTTCTAAGATTTTCCGATATTTAGACGACGATGCTCTACAGAGCGTTAATCGTACTTGCCAAAGATTCAAAGACATTTGTTCTTTTGATCCGAAGCTTAAGTATAAACTTGAATTTCATAGAATGAGAACTCAGTATGATAAGCGATGCAACATTTTGAATCCGAGCTTCGGTATATCGGTACACCGTAAGTATGGAAATCAGAAGACAAAGAAAGTAACAAACTTCGACAAAACTGAAAAAGTTATAACTTTTATAAAGACGACAAGAAACATACCTATTTCGCGAATTTCAAAGATTAAAACTTCCACTGTTCAAAAGGAAATGAGAATGAATAATTATCGCCAGATAAGAATTTGACAAAGCAATTTGCTTACATATTAGTAGAGGACCATCAACTGAATTTATTGTACACAGAGATAATTTTATTGATGTATCAAATTTTCTCCTTTCTTCCTTATCATTCTACTTCAAGATATTGATCATAAAGATCAGTGAACCAAAATCTTTAAAACGATGCATACAAACAAAAGTAAACACAAAGAAGCGACTGACACACCTGCTCGAATTAGAAAAAATTGCATTGAGCCTCATCAACAAGTGTGATGTAGAAGTTGATACCTACATCTCGAATTATGCAACTTCAAAATCTTTCGCAACTATTAATGTGGATATATTGCATTTGCGAGAAAGTCCTTTTATAATACTACACATATTTCCAAAGTATGTTCAGGATCATCCCTGAATGTCATCAGCCGCGTTTCAATTGAAAAATAGATTATTAGCTCAATCGGAATAAGTCTAAAATAACATTCTTTATAAGAAATAGATCATGATATAACAAACCTTCTATACTGAAACTATAACACACTAATCACAGAGAGTACTGATATAGCTGAAACTGCTCTTTAGGTAACGAAATATTGATTTTTTTCATGAGTATTTACTCAATAATGAGCTCATTTCATTTTGAACTACCATTCGTGTTATACGAATGACCAAAAGAAACCTAACTGCACATACTAACCCACTCTGTTGCCGCTTTGAAATAATTTGATTGATGATGTTCTTTTTCAATTTTCACATAAATTTTATTTGAATACAATCGAAATTCTCAGATTATTAGATAAAACATTCAATGAACCCCCTTTTGACTCGTCACAGGGCACACTGAAAAAGCCCGAACTGTTTTTTTAGGATTCATACACACACACCTCAGCAGAAGAGACGTCATTTTTTTGTAGTAAGTGCAACACTTTCCCCCTCTTAGTATCAACTCTGTGTAGTGGGGTTATTCATTTAGTATAAAAACAGTCATTCAGTCACTCACAACTAGAACTGGTGGCATTGCAAGCATCTTCCTGCTGAATAAAATGGGTTACGGAATATTACCGAAATCATTCGTTAGCAGAAGTGATCCTTTCAGATTGCTTCCAGCAGAAATTGTTTCTAAGATTTTCCGATATTTAGATGACGATGCTCTACAGAGCGTTAACCGTACTTGCCAAAGATTCAAAGACATTTGTTCTTTTGATCCGAAGCTTAAGTATAAACTTGAATTTCATAGAATGAGAACTCAGTATGATAAGCGATGCAACATTTTGAATCCGAGCTTCGGTATATCGGTACACCGTAAGTATGGAAATCAAAAGACAAGAAAAGTAACAAACTTCGACAAAACTGAAAAAGTTATAACTTTTATAAAGACGACAAGAAACATACCTATTTCGCGAATTTCAAAGATTAAAACTTCCACTGTTCAAAAGGAAATGAGAATGAATAATCATCGCCAGATAAGAATTTGACAAGGCAATATGCTTAACATATTAGTAGACGACCATCAACTGAATTTATTGTACACAGAGATAATTTTATTGATGTATCAAATTTTCCCTTTCTTTCTCATCATTCTACTTCAAGATATTGATCATAAAGATCAGTGAACCAAAATCTTTTAAACGATGCATACAACCAAAAGAAAACACAAAGAAGCGACTGACACACCTCCTCGAATTAGAAAAAATTGCATTGAGCCTCATCAACAAGTGTGATGTAGAAGTTGATACCTACATCTCGAATTATGCAACTTCAAAATCTTTTGCATCTATTAATGTGGATATATTCCATTTGCGAGAAAGTCCTTTTATAATACTACACATATTTCCAAAGTATGTTCAGGATCATCCCTGAATGTCATCAGCCGTGTTTCAATTGAAAAATAGATTATTAGCTCAATCGGAATAAGTCTAAAATAACATTCTTTATAAGAAATAGATCATGATATAACAATACCTTCTATACTGAAACTATAACACACTAATCACAGAGAGTACTGATATAGCTGAAACTGCTCTTTAGGTAATGAAATATTGATTTTTTTCATGAGTATTTACTCAAAAATGAGCTCATTTCATTTTGAACTACCATTCGTGTTATACGAATGACCAAAAGAAATCTAACTGCACATATTAACCCACTCTGTTGCCGCTCTGAAATAATTTGATTGATGATGTTCTTTTTCAATTTTCACATAAATTTAATTTGAATACAATCGAAATTCTCAGATTATTAGATAAAACATTCAATGAACCCCCTTTTTACTCGTCACAGGGCACACTGAAAAAGCCCGAACTGTTTATTTAGGATTCATACACACACACCTCAGCAGAAGAGACGTCATTTTTTTGTAGTAAGTGCAACACTTTCCCCCTCTTAGTATCAACTCTGTGTAGTGGGGGTTATTCATTTAGTATAAAAACAGTCATTCAGTCACTCACAACCAGAACTGGTGGCATTGCAAGCATCTTCCTGCTGAATAAAATGGGTTACGGAATATTACCGAAATCATTCGTTAGCAGAAGTGATCCTTTCAGATTGCTTCCAGCAGAAATTGTTTCTAAGATTTTCCGATATTTAGATGACGATGCTCTACAGAGCGTTAACCGTACTTGCCAAAGATTCAAAGACATTTGTTCTTTTGATCCGAAGCTTAAGTATAAACTTGAATTTCATAGAATGAGAACTCAGTATGATAAGCGATGCAACATTTTGAATCCGAGCTTCGGTATATTGGTACACCGTAAGTATGGAAATCAAAAGACAAAGAAAGTAACAAACTTCGACAAAACTGAAAAAGTTTTAACTTTTATAAAGACGACAAGAAACATACCTATTTCGCGAATTTCAAAGATTAAAACTTCCACTGTTCAAAAGGAAATGAGAATGAATAATCATCGCCAGATAAGATTTGACAAGGCAATATGCTTACATATTAGTAGACGACCATCAACTGAATTTATTGTACACAGAGATAATTTTATTGATGTATCAAATTTTCCCCTTTCTTTCTCATCATTCTACTTCAAGATATTGATCATAAAGATCAGTGAACCAAAATCTTTTAAACGATGCATACAACCAAAAGTAAACACAAAGAAGCGACTGACACACCTGCTCGAATTAGAAAAAATTGCATTGAGCCTCATCAACAAGTGTGATGTAGAAGTTGATACCTACATCTCGAATTATGCAACTTCAAAATCTTTTGCATCTATTAATGTGGATATATTCCATTTGCGAGAAAGTCCTTTTATAATACTACACATATTTCCAAAGTATGTTCAGGATCATCCCTGAATGTCATCAGCCGCGTTTCAATTGAAAAATAGATTATTAGCTCAATCGGAATAAGTCTAAAATAACATTCTTTATGAGAAATAGATCATGATATAACAATACCTTCTATACTGAAACTATAACACACTAATCACAGAGAGTACTGATATAGCTGAAACTGCTCTTTAGGTAACGAAATATTGATTTTTTTCATGAGTATTTACTCAATAATGAGCTCATTTCATTTTGAACTACCATTCGTGTTATACGAATGACCAAAAGAAATCTAACTGCACATATTAACCCACTCTGTTGCCGCTCTGAAATAATTTGATTGATGATGTTCTTTTTCAATTTTCACATAAATTTAATTTGAATACAATCGAAATTCTCAGATTATTAGATAAAACATTCAATGAACCCCCTTTCTACTCGTCACAGGGCACACTGAAAAAGCCCGAACTGTTTTTTTAGGATTCATACACACACACCTCAGCAGAAGAGACGTCATTTTTTTGTAGTAAGTGCAACACTTTCCCCCTCTTAGTATCAACTCTGTGTAGTGGGGGTTATTCATTTAGTATAAAAACAGTCATTCAGTCACTCACAACTAGAACTGGTGGCATTGCAAGCATCTTCCTGCTGAATAAAATGGGTTACGGAATATTACCGAAATCATTCGTTAGCAGAAGTGATCCTTTCAGATTGCTTCCAGCAGAAATTGTTTCTAAGATTTTCCGATATTTAGATGACGATGCTCTACAGAGCGTTAACCGTACTTGCCAAAGATTCAAAGACATTTGTTCTTTTGATCCGAAGCTTAAGTATAAACTTGAATCTCATAGAATGAGAACTCAGTATGATAAGCGATGCAACATTTTGAATCCGAGCTTCGGTATATTGGTACACCGTAAGTATGGAAATCAAAAGACAAAGAAAGTAACAAACTTCGACAAAACTGAAAAAGTTATAACTTTTATAAAGACGACAAGAAACATACCTTTTTCGCGAATTTCAAAGATTAAAACTTCCACTGTTCAAAAAGGAAATGAGAATGAATAATCATCGCCAGATAAGAATTTGACAAGGCAATATGCTTACATATTAGTAGACGACCATCAACTGAATTTATTGTACACAGAGATAATTTTATTGATGTATCAAATTTTCCCCTTTCTTTCTCATCATTCTTCTTCAAGATATTGATCATAAAGATCAGTGAACCAAAATCTTTTAAACGATGCATACAACCAAAAGTAAACACAAAGAAGCGACTGACACACCTGCTCGAATTAGAAAAAATTGCATTGAGCCTCATCAACAAGTGTGATGTAGAATTGATACCTACATTTTGAATTATGCAACTTCAAAATCTTTTGCAACTATTATTGTGGATATATTCCATTTGCGAGAAAGTCCTTTTATTATACTACACATATTTCCAAAGTATGTTCAGGATCATCCCTGAATGTCATCAGCCGCGTTTCAATTGAAAAATAGATTATTAGCTCAATCGGAATAAGTCTAAAATAACATTCTTTATAAGAAATAGATCATGATATAACAATACCTTCTATACTGAAACTATAACACACTAATCACAGAGAGTACTGATATAGCTGAAACTGCTCTTTAGGTAACGAAATATTGATTTTTTCATGAGTATTTACTCAAAAATGAGCTCATTTCATTTTGAACTACCATTCGTGTTATACGAATGACCAAAAGAAATCTAACTGCACATATTAACCCACTCTGTTGCCGCTCTGAAATAATTTGATTGATGATGTTCTTTTTCAATTTTCACATAAATTTAATTTGAATACAATCGAAATTCTCAGATTATTAGATAAAACATTCAATGAACCCCCTTTTACTCGTCACAGGGCACACTGAAAAAGCCCGAACTGTTTATTTAGGATTCATCACACACACACCTCAGCAGAAGAGACGTCATTTTTTTGTAGTAAGTGCAACACTTTCCCCCTCTTAGTATCAACTCTGTGTAGTGGGGGTTATTCATTTAGTATAAAAACAGTCATTCAGTCACTCACAACCAGAACTGGTGGCATTGCAAGCATCTTCCTGCTGAATAAAATGGGTTACGGAATATTACCGAAATCATTCGTTAGCAGAAGTGATCCTTTCAGATTGCTTCCAGCAGAAATTGTTTCTAAGATTTTCCGATATTTAGATGACGATGCTCTACAGAGCGTTAACCGTACTTGCCAAAGATTCAAAGACATTTGTTCTTTTGATCCGAAGCTTAAGTATAAACTTGAATTTCATAGAATGAGAACTCAGTATGATAAGCGATGCAACATTTTGAATCCGAGCTTCGGTATATTGGTACACCGTAAGTATGGAAATCAAAAGACAAAGAAAGTAACAAACTTCGACAAAACTGAAAAAGTTTTAACTTTTATAAAGACGACAAGAAACATACCTATTTCGCGAATTTCAAAGATTAAAACTTCCACTGTTCAAAAGGAAATGAGAATGAATAATCATCGCCAGATAAGGATTTGACAAGGCAATATGCTTACATATTAGTAGACGACCATCAACTGAATTTATTGTACACAGAGATAATTTTATTGATGTATCAAATTTTCCCCTTTCTTTCTCATCATTCTACTTCAAGATATTGATCATAAAGATCAGTGAACCAAAATCTTTTAAACGATGCATACAACCAAAAGTAAACACAAAGAAGCGACTGACACACCTGCTCGAATTAGAAAAATTGCATTGAGCCTCATCAACAAGTGTGATGTAGAAGTTGATACCTACATCTCGAATTATGCAACTTCAAAATCTTTTGCATCTATTAATGTGGATATATTCCATTTGCGAGAAAGTCCTTTTATAATACTACACATATTTCCAAAGTATGTTCAGGATCATCCCTGAATGTCATCAGCCGCGTTTCAATTGAAAATAGATTATTAGCTCAATCGGAATAAGTCTAAAATAACATTCTTTATGAGAAATAGATCATGATATAACAATACCTTCTATACTGAAACTATAACACACTAATCACAGAGAGTACTGATATAGCTGAAACTGCTCTTTAGGTAACGAAATATTGATTTTTTTCATGAGTATTTACTCAATAATGAGCTCATTTCATTTTGAACTACCATTCGTGTTATACGAATGACCAAAAGAAATCTAACTGCACATATTAACCCACTCTGTTGCCGCTCTGAAATAATTTGATTGATGATGTTCTTTTTCAATTTTCACATAAATTTAATTTGAATACAATCGAAATTCTCAGATTATTAGATAAACATTCATGAACCCCCTTTCTCTACTCGTCACAGGGCACACTGAAAAAGCCCGAACTGTTTTTTAGGATTCATACACACACACCTCAGCAGAAGAGACGTCATTTTTTTGTAGTAAGTGCAACACTTTCCCCCTCTTAGTATCAACTCTGTGTAGTGGGGGTTATTCATTTAGTATAAAAACAGTCATTCAGTCACTCACAACTAGAACTGGTGGCATTGCAAGCATCTTCCTGCTGAATAAAATGGGTTACGGAATATTACCGAAATCATTCGTTAGCAGAAGTGATCCTTTCAGATTGCTTCCAGCAGAAATTGTTTCTAAGATTTTCCGATATTTAGATGACGATGCTCTACAGAGCGTTAACCGTACTTGCCAAAGATTCAAAGACATTTGTTCTTTTGATCCGAAGCTTAAGTATAAACTTGAATCTCATAGAATGAGAACTCAGTATGATAAGCGATGCAACATTTTGAATCCGAGCTTCGTATATTGGTACACCGTAAGTATGGAAATCAAAAGACAAAGAAAGTAACAAACTTCGACAAAACTGAAAAAGTTATAAACTTTATAAAGACGACAAGAAACATACCTTTTCGCGAATTTCAAAGATTAAAACTTCCACTGTTCAAAAAGGAAATGAGAATGAATAATCATCGCCAGATAAGAATTTGACAAGGCAATATGCTTACATATTAGTAGACGACCATCAACTGAATTTATTGTACACAGAGATAATTTTATTGATGTATCAAATTTTCCCCTTTCTTTCTCATCATTCTTCTTCAAGATATTGATCATAAAGATCAGTGAACCAAAATCTTTTAAACGATGCATACAACCAAAAGTAAACACAAAGAAGCGACTGACACACCTGCTCGAATTAGAAAAAATTGCATTGAGCCTCATCAACAAGTGTGATGTAGAAATTGATACCTACATTTTGAATTATGCAACTTCAAAATCTTTTGCAACTATTATTGTGGATATATTCCATTTGCGAGAAAGTCCTTTTTATAACACCTATTTCCAAAGTATGTTCAGGATCATCCCTGAATGTCATCAGCCGCCTTTCAATTGAAAATTGATTATTAGCTCAATCGGAATAAGTCTAAAATAACATTCTTTATAAGAAATAGATCATGATATAACAATACCTTCTATACTGAAACTATAACACACTTATCACAGAGAGTACTGATATAGCTGAAACTGCTCTTTAGGTAACGAAATATTGATTTTTCTCATGAGTATTTAATCAATAATGAGCTCATTTCATTTTGAACTACCATTCGTGTTATACGAATGACCAAAAGAAATCTAACTGCACATATTAACCCACTCTGTTGCCGCTCTGAAATAATTTGATTGATGATGTTCTTTTTCAATTTTCACATAAATTTAATTTGAATACAATCGAAATTCTCTCAGATTATTAGATAAACATTCAATGAACCCCCTTTCGACTCGTCACAGGGCACACTGAAAAAGCCCGAACTGTTTATTAAGGATTCATACACACACACCTCAGCAGAAGAGACGTCATTTTTTTTAGTAAGTGCAACACTTTCCCCTCTTAGTATCAACTCTGTGTAGTGGGGGTTATTCATTTAGTATAAAAAAGTCATTCAGTCACTCACACAACTAGAACTGGTGGCATTGCAAGCATCTTCCTGCTGAATAAAATGGGTTACGGAATATTACCGAAATCATTCGTTAGCAGAAGTGATCCTTTCAGATTGCTTCCAGCAGAAATTGTTTCTAAGATTTTCCGATATTTAGATGACGATGCTCTACAGAGCGTTAACCGTACTTGCCAAAGATTCAAAGACATTTGTTCTTTGATCCGAAGCTTAAGTATAAACTTGAATTTCATAGAATGAGAACTCAGTATGATAAGCGATGCAACATTTTGAATCCGAGCTTCGGTATATCGGTACACCGTAAGTATGGAAATCAAAAGACGAAGAGAGTAACAAACTTCGACAAAACTGAAAAAGTTATAACTTTTATAAAGACGACAAGAAACATACCTATTTCGCGAATTTCAAAGATTAAAACTTCCACTGTTCAAAAGGAAATGAGAATGAATAATCATCGCCAGATGAGAATTTGACAAGGCAATATGCTTACATATTAGTAGACGACCATCACTGAATTTATTGTACACAGAGATCATTTTATTGATGTATCAAATTTTCCCTTTCTTTCTTTCTCATAATTCTACTTCAAGATATTGATCATAAAGATCAGTGAACCAAAATCTTTTAAAACGATGCATACAACCAAAAGTAAACACAAAGAAGCGACTGACACACCTGCTCGAATTAGAAAAAAATTGCATTGAGCCTCATCAACAAGTGTGATGTAGAAATTGATACCTACATCTCGAATATGCAACTTCAAAATCTTTGCAACTATTATTGTGGATATATTCCATTTGCGAGAAAGTCCTTTTATTATACTACACATATTTCCAAAGTATGTTCAGGATCATCCCTGAATGTCATCAGCCGCGTTTTAATTGAAAAATAGATTATTAGCTCAATCGGAATAAGTCTAAATAACATTCTTTATAAGAAATAGCTCATGATATAACAATACCTTCTATACTGAAACTATAACACACTAATCACAGAGAGTCCTGATATAGCTGAAACTGCTCTTTAGGTAACGAAATATTGATTTTTTTCATGAGTATTGTAATGAAGCGATTTTTCGCTCATTACTAATTTCCGTTTTCTGCTTTTGATTTGCTGACCACCATGTATATGATTCATTTCAGTTTCATGGAAATAAACCGTAGAAGTCGCATTTTTGCATTCAAAGTTAATTATAATACTTCGCTAATTCCTGACCATCCTGTATACAGTTTGAGTAATTTTCATTTGTATCACGAAAAGTATTTTTGAGTTGAAATATAATGAATTGTCGGTTCAAATTTAATTTTTCCGTAATTCATGTAAGAATGTAATTAAGATTATCACCTCCCGACCAACTGTATATAGTTTTGAATTTATTCAATTACGTTTTGTACATAGGAAACCAGAATTTGGAAATAATTGTTTTTGAATATAACCGTGGTAATATACCGAGGAATAGGAATTGTTTATTCGAAAGAATTGTATTTTATTTATTTACGTAATTTCCGACCAAACTGTATACAGCTCAGACAAACTTTGTGTGTAAAAGTAAAATGTAAGCGATTTCAACACCGTAGAAATTATTTTTTTCAGTAGAAATGTTATTTTTGATTTCTTCAATTTTAGATTTCGATTCATTCACTTTTCCGTATTCCACGACAGCTGGATGAAACATAATAAGTCAATTGAATAATACGTCATGCAGTTCTTGTATTTCATTCCGTTCAGAATTTCCAGAAAATAAATTCGAAAATTTATTCTGCAGAAATAATAATAAATTATTCAGATGAAAGTTAATTTCGATCCCATGTATGAAAACGAGAGTACGAGATGTAGTTTTTGTTCTCCGTTTTTTCACACATGTCTCTCGCGTTTTTGTGGATTGCGAATTTGATAAGACGCTGGCTGCGTCTTTCCGTTTTTTCGATTTTCGATAATTTTCTGGAATGTTCTAGAAACGGGAAATGATGTCAAATGTTGTCAGCCAATCAAATGCAGCCGTTTTGATCCCACTATGATTTTTCCGAAATTTTGGCGCATGACACCCCCACCTTGTGGGTTAATAAAACCATTGACCGAGGGCATTTTATTCATTCAGAGTTAAATTCTTGGTTAGTTTCTTCGCTTGTTTTCGTTGCTAATTACTTCGCCTAGTTTTCACTATTAAAAGTTTGGTAGTTTTTCTTAAAAGTTTCATCGCAAGTATTCCGGTATTCACCGTTTTTATTTTTCATTTAGAAAAATAAATTTCAGTATTTTTCTTTACCGACCGCGAGTGTTGAAGTACTCCTGGTAAGACATTTTGAGCTAATTATTTCCGTTATTTGTTCTTTTCTCTGTATTTGCTGTATATTACGGAATTTCTATTGATAATATTTTACCGTTGAACGATTGGTCGATTTTCTTTTCGGTTTTGAATTAATATCGTGTTTTTTTATTTAATTTTTCGCCGTCCCCAGTGTATCAGGTGAGGTTCGTTACCTATTGTTGGCCTAGCTCGAATGGTAACTTCCTAAACTGTAACGTGGGTTTGACTGATATTTATTTTGCGAAAGTGAATTAATTAATATCGTGTTTTTGATTTAATTTTCCTCCGCTGTCCTCAGTGTATCAGGTGAGGTTCGTTACCTATTGTTGGCCTAGCTCGAATGGTAACTTCCTAAACTGTTACGTGGTTTGCTGATATTTATTTTGGAAAGTGAATTAATATCGTGTTTTTATTTAATTTTCCGCCGTCCCCAGTGTATCAGGTGAGGTTCGTTACCTATTGTTGGCCTAGCTCGAATGGTAACTTCCTAAACTGTTACGTGGGTTTGACTGATATTTATTTGCGAAAGTGAATTAATATCGTGTTTTGTTATTTAATTTTCCGCCGTCCCCAGTGTATCAGGTGAGGTCGTCACCTATTGTTGGCCTAGCTCGAATGGTAACTTCCTAAACTGTTACTTGTTTGACTGAGATTTTTCTCGTAACAATCCGATTAAGAAATTGTTCCCGTTCCTTATTCTGTTTATTGTTATTCGACCATCATTCTTCGGCTGTGAGTTATTCTGCGATGTCGTTTTTAATTTATTTGCTTATTTTCCGCAGTTCTCTGGTAATGATCGTGAATTTCCTTTCAATTTAATTGTTTTCTTTAAACCAATCCCCCTGTGTGTCAGTGAGGTGGGTTACCTATTTGTTGGCCTAGCTCGAATGGTAACCTCCTAAACTGTCATCTGGGTTTGACACTGA